>JAQGAS010000045.1:0-131701 GCA_034686365.1 Pachymerium ferrugineum
TGACGTATTCAATGATCACTCATTTCATTTCATTCGTGATTGTCGAGGTGATTGTGCATTTTAACTTATTAAAAATTCTTTAGCTGTTTACAAACCGAATTCTTGTTTCGAAACTATTAAAGTGACAACTCCATTAAAATTTATTTTATAGCATCTTGCCTTCTCAGACCGGTCGAATAATAAATAGACAGTTCATGGAGGGATTTCCGGTTATGAGACACACTCAGTAAACAACCACTTCCGATCTAATGCTCCACCCGTTTTAAGCCAACTATATAAAACTTGATTTGCACATTTAACTGTTGTCTAACATTTTTCAAATACAATTATGATTTTACTAGAAATTAACAACAGAATAATCGAAGACACGTTATTAATCAAATTCAAAAATGCCTTAGCCGGGTAAGTTCCAATTGATTCTCACTAATCAAACTGTAGCCGCTGTAATCACTAATTAACCTACACTTTATTTATCTAGTAACAAAGCCGAATCTGTAGATATGTGTTTCGCTGGTAAGTAAATAATTTTTTTTAAAAAAGTCGAAAGCGAAATTTATACGATTTTTCTGTTACCAGATTTTGACGGTGTGCTCTTTCACTTATCAAATTGCAACGGAGATAAAACCAAGTTGAGGGTAATTAAATAAATAACTCAAATATAGCAAAAAGTGTTTCAACTTTATTGTAACAGGTTAGCATCTCGTTGAAATTTTATAAAGAATTACAAGAGCATGGAGCTGATGAAGTAAGACGAGTCAAATATTTTTACATAAAATGTGTTTATTAATTAATGAATGTTTCTATAGCTTCTTATTCGTGAATATGGAAGTTTACTAACAACCCCCGAGGATGGTACAACAGTGTAATTTATTTTAATTAATGATTACTAATTTTAAATGAATTTTATTTAGGTTATAACGTGACCTTGTTATTTGATTTGGAGCAAATTCCACCCAATTACGAAGAACTAGTCAAAAAAGCTGGTTTATTAAAACGGAATTGTTTTGCATCAGTTTTTGAAAAATATTTTGAATTCCAAGAGAGGGGAGAAGAAGGCCATAAGCGAGCTGTCATTCATTACCGAGATGACGAAACTTTGTATAAAATACGCCGTTTTTGTCATCAGCATTGCGGCTGCTAGCGCGTACAATTGTTTTGCATACAAAGTCGCCCAAGACTTGTCATTTCACGTCATGTTTCTCTTAGTATTTTATTTATGAACTTTAGCCTCATGAAAATCAAAATTCTAATTGAAAATAACTTTTAACAAGAGAAAATATTGCTTTGTGTTGTGCTAATATAATTATAAATGTGAATGCGCTGGCAGTCTCGTTGACCAGATTTAAGTTTCTTTCACTGGCTTTTATCATAAATATATTTGAATTTTTTTTTTTTTTCTTAATGTAGGTACGTGGAAGCAAAACCTGATCGAGTGACTGTAGTTTTCAGTACAATTTTTAAGGATGAAGATGATGTTGTTATTGGCAAAGTTTTTATGCAGGTAAAATAGACAGAAAGGAACAGTATTACAATATGATCAATTGGATTAAACAATTTAGGAGTTTAAAGAAGGTCGTCGTGCAAGCCATACCGCACCACAGGTTTTATTTACTCATAAGGAACCTCCAATGGAACTTCAAAACACAGATGCTCGTGTAGGAGATAATATTGGCTACATCACATTTGGTAATTTAATTATTGACAATTTATTGGGATTTTTAAATCATTATTATCGTCTTTTAGTTTTGTTTCCACGTCATACAAACAAAAACGCAAGAGATAATACCATAAATTTGATTCATATGTTCCGAGATTATCTTCATTATCACATTAAATGTTCAAAAGTAAATCCATCCAAATTTAAATGTTTAAAAAAATTAATAAACTGAAATTTTGATGATTTAGGCGTACATTCATTCAAGAATGCGTGCTAAAACATCAGATTTCCTTAAAGTGCTCAATCGGGCTCGTCCAGAACCAAAGAACGTGGAAAAGAAAACAATTACGTAAGAAATGTCCACAGAAGTGAAATATTTTTAAAATTGATTAATTTATTCTCATTTTACAGTGGTAAAACGTTTATTCGAAATTAATCAAGAAAATGCATAATTAACTTTTGAAAGGGTTTTTTTTTTCTCGAAAATTGCGTATGTATTCCATTTATTGAAAAACTAAGATTACGTTTATATAAATTCATCAACATTTAATGCTTGAGATGATTAATTTTTATTGTCTACAAATAAATTCTCAATCTGAATTTGTTTTCCTAAATTAATATAATAAGCGTTATAATGCAATGGGGTGCGAACAGATTTATTATACAATGAATTGTGGACAAACGATTGTTAAATTTGTATTGCGATTGAATATGATAAATTAGGACATTTTATGTCAAATTTCTATACAAAAATGTGTAAAATAAGATTTGTACGAGTCAGAACACATTAGCAGATTGTGAAAGTACAGAAATACAAGTGTTGATTTATTATTATTATGCATCTTAACTGCCCTCAGCTCCCTGACTGTATATACTCAATGAAAGACTTTGCATTGAAAAAAAAACTTTTTTTAGACATTTACAAAGATTTGTTAAATATTAATACAAAAGTATGAGTATAAAAGAGATTAGGCAGACTAGAACTCTAAAAGTATGACCAACAACTACTTTTCCTCTTTTTAAAAAAAAACTTGAGAAAATTCTATTTGTCCATTGACTTCATTACATTTTTTGTACTAATACCATTTGGCCAAATAATAGCTGCTTCAATTATACAAAAAAAGAATATTTTTGTAACCACAGATAGCTAATACATAATAATGATTATAAAGTTCCCATTAATATTTTGTATTTAATTAAATACTACAAAGCAACCTTCCAAAAAAAATTGTTTTTTGAAAGCCCCGGGTTTACATTAATTGGAAAATTTGTATAGAGCATCACATGCAATTCTAATTCCCTCCTTATAAAGAACTTAAAAAAATTTTCCAGAAAAATATTTATTTACCAAAAAAAAAAAAAAAAATCTGTTAAATTTACAGTTAAGTTTTTTTTTTTCGTTATCAAAAAATGAAGAAAAATGAAATTTTTATAATAAGCTAAAAGGAAAAAAAATTTCTTCAAGTTCTTGTTGTTAATAACGCTCCAATCGTGACAGCACCGAGAACTCCCGCAGCAATTCCTCCGAAAATCCTTCGCCAAGGCGATGCCATTTCACTATCCAACATCCCATTCCTTCCACGACCATCAGAAAACTCGAAAAATCCGTTCTGCAAATAAATAAATAAATTCAATCAAGGGTGGGAACAACTTTTTCATGAATGACCATAAAGAAATGTAAGAGACAAGTATAAAGTTGCTGGCTATGAAAAGCGGGTGGTCTTAAGAAACTACATTCCTGAGCAAGGGGGGAGAACACAAGGTCAAGACATTCCCAAGCTCCTTGGCCTCAGCTGACTCATTCAATCAGTTAGGTCACACTTTTCACATTACCCAAATTTTCAAAAAATTCAAAAAAACTAAGTCATTTTCTTTTAAACATTTACTATCAAAAGAAAATTTTAATCAAAAACAGTCAATCAATTGTCCCCTTGGGCTAATTCTCATGAAAAACCATCTGATATGCCAGGAATGTTGTTTGTGTTCCACCCGAAACATAACACCAATCAATACTTTTTACATATTAAAAAATACACTTTACTACGTCATTAATAATGTATGAAAGGTCAACAGTTTCATATATTCAAATTTTGTTTACAACATTTGATACTGTTGTATTACCATATGGAAACTTACCCATCCACCATTAACTGAAATCCAAGGCTGAAGAATTTTTTCAATATATTCGGTAAGATCTTCAATAATTTGCTCTGAATCTTGCGGGTATCGTTGAACCAAACCAGCGCTGAATGCAAACATTGCCACGATACGACTCCAGGTAACTCCCTCGTTAAACAATTCATTGATAACTCCTTCGAATGCGCCGTGCGCGCTGACGTCGCCATCGTTCTCTAATTCTCGTAACCGATCAAACATTTCGTTTAAAGAGGTCCTGTATTTTTGTTCAAAATCATTTGAAACTTCCTGCACTTTTCTACTGAGGGATGTCGGCGTACGCAATGGCGGTTGGCGAGCTACACCTCCATGGTCTTCGAGTTTTGAATTAATAAAGTCTTGTACGAGTAATCGTGTTTCTTCACCTGTTTGAACGGAACCATTCCTCATCGTTCTTTCATCGCCCATCATTGGCACAACTCACGGTGTACGAGTCTCGTTGTAACAAGAAAAGCTAAATCTGGTAAATATTTTAGGCGCAGTTTCCACACAACATTCGAGACAACACCAGGAAGTGATTAGTACCCGGATTGGCCACTGCTGGGGCTGGCGCGCTCGCATAGATTAGAATGTATGGAATTTGCCATGAGCTACTCTTTCCTTAGGCACTTTGTATTTTGTTGAATGATGATGTTTGTGTTTGTCGGACATGTCTGAACAGCTTTTTATACGTCTCAAAAAATTAAAACGTTTCTTTAAAATTTCGTTTAATTCAAACTGGAATAATATCAATGCAAATAATATCTCTTGTTACTGAATAATTCCTTTTTCTTTAAGGTTGTTTATTTCATAATCTTCCATTTGTAAAACACTTTTTAGGACTTCCTGTGTATGTTGACCTAGAAGGGGTGGAGTGGTCATTTTCCAGATGCCATTTCCTGAATATTCTACTGGATTACCTGCCAACAACATTTAGTAAGTGTTCTTTTCCTTTACATTTATTTATTTATTTTTTTCTTTACTCGTAACTTTAATCTTTCCCGCAGTTGGATGGTCTATTTCTTGTACAAGCTTATTAAATTTGACCTGAATAAAAAAAAGTATGAAAGAGTTTTAAGCAGAACAAAGAATTTCACTATATAATACCTGAGGGTCGTTGAAAACTTCTTTCATTGAATTGACACCACCGTATGGAATACCGGAGTTTTCAAATACCTTGAGCCATTCACAATTACTTTTCTCTAAAAATCTTACAAGTTATTAGTGTCATAAATATATACTTTTAGAGTTGTAGTAAAATCTTACTTGGATTTAAGCACTTTTAAGAGTGAATCTCTATTTTTAACTCTTAATTGATTGGTTGTGTATTTTGTGTCTTCCAAAAGATAATCCACATTCAACCTCTAAAGTAAAATCAATTATTTTTTAAGATTGATAAAATTTAATGACAATTCACCTGACACAAAATCTTAAATTGTGCATTATTGCCAGCTCCAACTGTCAAATATCCATCAATCGTTTTAAAAGACTTTGAAGTTTTAAAACAAAAAATGAAAAAAGTGAAATTGACTAAACGATAATTTACCTCGTATGGTACAATGCTTGCATGTGCAGTGCCAAATCGTTTTCCTTCTATTCCACAATTTAAATAATTGCTGCCTAAATTAACCAAAGTGGAAACCTAATAATTTTTATAATTACAAACTAAAAAACGTCATTCAAGATGAAAATAATAAGATACCTGAGTAGACAAAAGATTACAATCAATTTTTTGGCCGCAATTAGTTTTCTCTCTTTGAATAAGTGCAGCTAAAATAGCTCCATGTGCGTATAAACCTGTCATTAAGTCAGTAACTGCAACTCCTACTTTACATGGATCTCCATTCTAAAATTATTTACTCAACACTGCAATTACAATAACAAAAAAATATATTAAAATTACCTCAGGTCCAGTTACATTCATTAAACCACCAATTGAAGCAGCAATCACATCATACCCACTTCTGCGACTATAGGGACCTTCAGGTCCATAACCTGCAAAATCAACAACATATTTTTAAGGAAAAATGTAAAATTTATAATTCAAGTTTTTCACCTGAAATAGAGCAGTAAATTAAACGTGGTGCAATTGATTTCATATGAGAATATCCTAAACCAATTTCACTCAATTTGCCAGGAATGAAATTTTCAACTAAAACATCACTTTTTTCAGCCAACTTAGTGATAAAATTAAAAAATTTTGGAAAAAAAAAAACATTTACTTAAAAGTTAATACTAACTCACCTGTTTAATTAACTCAACCCCTGATTGTGTTTTTATATTAATTGCTATGCTCTAAATAAAAAAACAATTTTCAGTTTATTTTACTTTATTGGTACTGACTGTTGATTCTATACACCTTTTTATTTCTGTTGACTGAAATAAAATAACAACTTTGTGTGTTTACAAAAGGGGGACCCCAACTTCTGGTGTCATCACCTTCACCTAAAAATTTATGAGTTAGTTGTTAATTTGTCTTCACTTTTAATTTACATTACAACAGAGACCAGGTTTTTCTACTTTTATGATTTCAGCTCCCAAATCTCCTAGAATCATAGTGCAATAGGGACCAGCTAAGATTCTAATTAAAACTGTTATTGCCACAATCATATTATGTTAATTGATGTTTACCTCGTCAAATCAAGTACTCTGATATTGCCTAAGGGCATTTGCGAAGATGAATTTGTTGACATCAGTGCTATTCTATCTGCACTTGATTTTCCACAATGTTTTTTCACATGGTAAAAACGTGTAAAAAAATACCGAAACATGTTATAACTTGAAAACAACAACAATACTTTTGTCGAAAATATAAATTTCCTATTGTGGATATTAAGTCAATAGGAAATTGCTGGAGAGGTGCTGCCGTCTGTTGAAAGATTTTTGAACTTTTTATTAGATAAATAAATTAATTAAAATCTCATCAAGACTTTAATTATTTACAGGATTAAAAACAAGAAATATGTGAAATAAAATTTAAAGCAAATAAAACCATTTTTTTTTTTAATTTTTAGCTTTAATTTTTATTAAAAAAAAACATTTTGTACCCATTTAAAGCTAGCTATAAAAATAGACGTACTGAAAGAATAAGGACATTTCTAAAACGAGAATTTTGTTTTGTTTAAACAAATGTTTTAACAATGCAAAACATTTTATAATGCAAACTGTTTAATTAAACTGTGCGCTTAAATTTAATATAACCGACTTAATTCCTGTCAAAAAATTCAAATTTATTTATCCGATAAAAGTACTAGATCATTGGATATTTATTCGTCATTGATTAATTGTACATAAACTGAGGTAAAAGCGCTTCTGCTAATCGACTGTCTCTTCCTGCACCGGGTCTTGAGCAACAGCAGTGAGTGCTCCGCAATGATTACATTTACAAATTTAAAACACGTTTAAACGTTCAATTTTATTACAGATGTTTTCGCCACGAATCAACCCTGTCATTAAAATTATACGACGGTATGTGAGCACTTCTGTAGAGAACAAACTACACTTCATAAATGGTCAACGAACATACTCCTTGGATGGCAATGAAGTTATTCCAGTCATTGAACCAGCTACAGGTATATAAATTTCAAAGTAAATGACTTGAACATTCGTACAAAAATTTATCTGTATAACTTAGGCAAAGATTTTCAGGTGAAAAATTAGTTGATATTGAATGTTCCGGACCAAAAGACGTGAAAGCGGCAGTTGACAGCGCTAAAGATGCATTTAAATCATGGTCAGCTTTATCCGGGTTTGAACGAGGAAGAATTCTAATTAAAACTTCAGAAATGATTAGAGTAATTAATAACATTTTTATTATTTATATCTTAATTTAACATGAAATTTTTTCAAGGAATACGAAGATGAAATTGCAAATTTAGAAGTAATGGATACTGGTAAACCCATTTGGGAGGCACGTTTTGATATCGCCGCATGTGCAGATGCTTTTGAATATTATGGAGGAATAGCGGCCGCAATCAAAGGTATTACAAGCAATAATTAACTATATTCTTTTTTGGAATTTCAATATTTAATTTTGTAGGTGAACACATTCCGTTGGGTAGGGGAAACTTCGCTGTCGTTCAAAGAGAACCGCTAGGAATTTGTGCTGGAATTGGTGCTTGGAATTTTCCTTTTTTAATCGTATCGTGGAAAACAGCTCCAGCATTAGCGTGTGGAAACACTGTCATTTATAAACCTTCACAATTAACACCACTCACATCTGTTGTACTTGGCGAAATCTTAACCGAGTGCGGTCTACCATCAGGTGGATTCAATGTTGTCCAGGTAATGAAAAAAAAAAATGTTAAAAATTAAGAATTGAGTCAATGCTAAAATTTTAGGGTGATGCAACGACGGGTCGTTTATTATGTGAAGAATCTGCCATTTCTAAAGTGTCCTTTACTGGTAGTGTTAAAACTGGCATTGAAGTGATGAAATCATGCGCTCAAAGAATCAAACATGTCACGCTCGAACTTGGCGGAAAATCCCCTTTAATAATTTTTGAAGATAGTGATTTGGAAGAAGCTGTCAAGGCCACAATGATGGGCAACTTTTTAAGTCAAGGGGAGGTGAATTAAGTTAAGAAATTTTTTTTTCTTTATGTCATTAAAAAAAAAATTCTTTTCAGGTATGTTCAAACGCAACTCGTGTATTTGTCCACAAAAGCATTTCAAAACAATTTTTAGAAAAACTGGTAAATTATACAAAAAAACTAAAAATAGGAAATCCAATGGAAGAAGAAACAAAAATAGGCGCAACAATTTCCAAAGAACATGCCGACAAAGTTTTAAGTTACATAAAATCAGCCCAAACTGAAGTAATTTTTAGACAAATTATAATTATTTGTTTATAAACACAAAATTTATAAATTCTTGTAGGGTGCTACAATTTTATGTGGTGGTGAACGTGTTAAAATCGACAAGATGGGAGGTGTTTATTTGAGCCCTTGCGTTCTCTCTAACTGCCACGATTCAATGAAAGCAGTCAAAGAAGAAATATTTGGCGCTGTAGTTGCTGTATTAGAGTTTGATAGTGAAGAAGAAGCCATTTCTAGAGCTAATAACACAGATTTTGGGTTGGCAGCGGGTGTTTTTACTAAAGATTTGAATCGAGCTAATCGTGTGTCACAACAACTCCAATCTGGAATTGTCTGGATAAATAATTACAATTTATATCCACCGGAAATACCTTTTGGTGGCTACAAATTGAGTGGATTAGGACGAGAAAATGGAACAACTGTCATAAATCATTATACACAATTAAAAACAGTAATGACTGAGATGAATAACGTAAATTGTCCACTGATAGAATGAATAATAAAAAAAATAAAACTTGAACTAACAAAGTTGTGTACACAATTTGCTCTAATTTTAGTTATTTATTGGCATACAGCTACTGATCTTTACTCTCGTACAATTACTTAATCAAACACCAAAGATAAAACTTTATCTTTCTCTAATCTTCAAATTGACCTACTAGTGAATCATGTTTTTAATTTAAAAAATCTGGGTTAATATTATAATTTTTAATTCATTTAAAGAAACAATATTTTCGTGATATGTAAAAATTATGAAAATCGAGATAAATAAAAGTATTTTATTATTAAAAAAAAAAAATTTATTTTCCGTACAAATTCAAAATTAAAAAGGAAATAATTTTTTTTTTTTTTACAAACGTCACATAAATATTACATAATAACTAGTAGAAAAGTAAGTGTAAGTAAACAGAAAATGCAACAAGTGCTTATTTGATTCGCGCAACAGATGGCGGCATGCGGCAAACTAACCAATGACATCATTCGCCATCCCGGCTACTAGGAATTAGGCAGGCTTTGTGCTCAGGGGAAATACGAGTACGGAAAACCATGTTAGAAAGTGTGAAACTTGAATCACATCGAGAAAAATCGACCTAATGTGAAAGTGTAAAGTGATTTGTGCCACCTCGATGATAGACCTTACAGTGACGATGGGCAATAGTGAGAGTTCGACGGCGTCCAAAACGGACCAGCAGCGGCCCAGTCACACAAACTCCGTCAACCAAACCCTCCCAAAACGACCCATGCCAGACGGGAATGAGTTGGAACGAAGGTTTACCAAAGTTTTGGTGAGTCATTTCACAAACGTACAAAATGTTATGTAAAAAAAGCCGAACTTTGACCAAAGGAATTTTCTTTTTAATCAATAAATATTCTAATCAATTAAACGTCCTTGGAAAACTCAACAATGTAAAACACTTTTCGACAAAAACTAACCCGGAAAAAATGTTAATTAAGTGACGCGATAAGTTTTGAAATTATTACTTTTTTTTAAAGTAAAAAGGAAATTGGGCTTATCGATTAAGTTTGGTATATCCGGAACAAAATTGAAACGACCGGGCAGGGAGATGCGCATTTTTAGATTAGGAGAGTTTCAATTTCAAATATACAATAGGTGATAAAAAAAAGGTTATAAAATTTCAAGATTTGAATGTTTGAACCCGATAGGGGAGAGAGAGAGAGATGAATGCATTAACGCCCTCTTTCCATCCTCTCTCGTCATAGGAAAAATCACTTCCAAAAATAACTCACCCAACCTTTTTTTAAAAAGTGTAGTAAAGTCATGTAATATTACGAAATATAAAATCAAAGTTTTTTCAACTGCGAGGCATTTTAGGAATGCAATGTTTGATTGAACTTGTTTGATGAATAATTGAAAGAGAGGCAAAATGTCAGATGAAACGTGACAGGCCTATTTAAAACAAGTCAGATGGAAAAAAGGGGTGTGTCCATCACAAAATTACGTCATTATATCCTGGAAGAGAAAAATATTTAATGATACATACATTTTTAAAAATACAAATTTCCACTTGTTTCACCAAAATATCATTATTATTTTTTTTCACCCCGTTTTCCACGTTATGAACTTTTCCATTATAACCCAAGTGCGTCACAAGATGAAATGAAAATTTCAAAATATTGTTCACTCAAATCTCAGAAAGCGGAAGCTTTTAATTATAAGAGAGAATTAAGAAGGATGCATCAACATAAAAAAACTTCACCCTTAAAATAATATAAAAAAAGAAGAAATGAATGAGTCTGTTTAAATATTTCAACATGTGGAAAGAGAAAAAAAATGGGTGAAAAGTAGGGGTGATGTCACGTGCCACGAAGAGAGGAGTCTTTGTTAAGTGGACGGATATCCTGTGGATAAGAAAATGGTTTATCAATTCAAGAATGGACATCTCATTATTTATATTAAAGGGCAATCGTCCAAAAGGTGTCTTGAGATAGTGAGTCATCTGGTGATGTCATTTGTCCTCATTTATACTTCTAGTCATGTCCCAGTCTTGACACTCATCAAATATCTTTATCATTGAATTTTCTCTACTTTTTGTTCCTCTCTCTTTTACGCAGATGCTCAATGCCCCACCACAACATTTCTTCCGTTTTTTTTTTCAAAATAAGTTAAGTTTCGTCTAAATTCAGAAACAGGAAATGATTCTCTCTTTTTTTTTGAAAAAACTTTGAAACTTTGCACTCGTCTTATACTGCAAGACGGGGAAATAAAAGAAAATTTCATATTATTGCAGAATTATATTCGAGATTTTATCCAAAATAAATATTTTGCACTAATTGAAGGGGGAAAAAAAAACTCAATTTTGACCTATGCCATTTGTACTACTTTTTCCATTTTATTGTTTGCCACTGATAAAGCCGGCGTCAATTAGTGGTCAATGTGATATTGGTACTTGTTAACGTGTACCAGTAATAGTTATAAATAGTTGTCAAGAGGAACTTAGTAAAAATTGATGTAAATAATGTGAAAAAGAAGTGAATTTACATACAAAAGAGATAATTGGGTGGTTCCCTCCCCACATATGGCAAAACTATCATAACTCATGTTATTGTAATTGAGAACAAAAGAGGAACATGTTCTATTCATCTCATCACTTCTCTTCAATTAATTAAATACTTACTCTATTTATCCAAGTTCATTTCCACAAATTTCTCTTCTTCAAAGTTAAATGTAAACAAATTAATCAATTTTTTAAAACTTTTGATTGATGATAGTTTTATTATTAGCAATAGATCAAAGGTCCTTGTAAGAAACGTGTATACGCATAAAACAAGGTGATTCAGTGCCAGCCAGTAGTATGGTCCAGCCTATGTAATTAGATCTGTGTGAACAAGGTCAAACTCCTCACAATTTTTATAATAATAATAAAAACTCTTATCAGATAAAATTTCTGGTACTGTACTAATCCAGCAGTAATTAACACAATTTTTGCTGCACAACGTGTTTACTCTAGCATAAATAATTGACGATAAGGAAAAAATATTCAACAAAAATATTTAATATTGGAATTACATAGATATATACGATGGGCATTAACCTGTAATTGCCATCTCGTAAAAAATGATTGCAACAAATTATATTGAGTGTTTACAACTGACATGTGCCAAATTATTGCTATCATTTCAACCAATTAATATAAAATATTTTGTATTTTTTTTTTTTTGAAAGGCTTCTATGGATTTACCACCGGATAAAGCTAAAGTTTTGAAACAATATGATGACGAGAAGAAATGGGATTTAATCTGCGATCAAGTAGGATAAATGAAAATAAGTAAATAATTATTATGATATTAACTTTTTACATTTTTTTTAGGAACGAGTTCACGCCAAAGAATTACCATCATTTTATTTAAATAAACTAAGAACTTATTTAGATCCAAAAGCATCTAAAAGTTCACGGGTAAGAATTGTTGATTTATTTTAAACGTCATATGGGAGTTTTTAATGCTCACTCACTAATTGCGGTCAGTTCGTTCAACCAGGAAAATTGTGCATCAACGATTCACCTGTTAATCTCGAATAAAAATACTCCCTCACTTTCTATCCAATTTTTATTTCCACTTAAACTAAAAACCTAAAAAAAATTAAATTTACTAAGAAAACTTCCTCGTGCATGGTACTTAATTTGTGTAATGGTTGCTTTTCCTGTTTTTAATTCTCCTTAATCTGTTACACTTGAACGAAAGCATTATTTATGTCAACCTTGAGGGGACTGTTTTCCACAACATTCCATTCAATATTTTTTCCAATTCACTCATCAACTTTTACTTTCTAAATTATTAATTTAAAAAAATAAAAATAAATTGCATTCCTTAAGAGAGAAGATTTTTTTCTCTCTTAAAAGTTATTTTTAGTGTTATCAGTTAGTGAGGTAGGCTATTGAACTATGCACAAAACATCCTTTTTTATGTACCGATAAACACGGCAGAGTTTAATAAATTTTATTATTCTAATATTTAACGGCTCACACTTGACATTTAAGCGAGTGTTTATTTTGTAATGGCGATTACTAACACTTGAAAATTTGACATTTTGCTTTAATGGGTTTTTTTGTGTATTTGTTCTAGAAAAGAAAAATGTTGGGTGATTCAACTTCAACTCAAGTTTTACGAGATCTGGAGATATCATTAAGAACAAATCACATCGAGTAATTTACACCAAGTAACCTAGCGAGAAAAACTGTAGAACAAATAAACTATAAAATTCATATTTTAAACTGCAGTTTTTTTTCGTTGAAAATTTCATATATTTTTTATAGAATAATTTTGTTTTTCTAGATGGGTAAGGGAATTTTTGAATGACGACAATCGTGGCCTCGATACTTTGATAGATTATCTCTCATTTAGACAGGTTTATTTGAGGTATGAATAAAGCAGGAAATTCTCTATAAAAATCATTATAATTCAATATTGTTTTATTCTTATTAGGCATGAACAAATAATATCGAAAGCTTTGCAAAATTCTTTAGAACATATAGTACCCAATGGTCACACAGCTCCTAGAAAGACAATTCTGGAGTTAGACACACCCAAATTAAAAAGGGCTTCAAAACATAGTCAGAAATTAAAAATGGGAGAAGCCAAAGATGATGTTCACGTCTGCATTATGTGTCTTCGTGCCATCATGAATAACAAAGTAAGCAATTTCGATCGTTATTCACCTCGTTTATTTATTCAAATTTTCTTTTGCAGTATGGTTTTAATATGGTAATTGAACACACTGAAGCCATAAATTGCATCGCTTTAAGTTTAAATCATAAAAGTTTGCGGTTGGTTTCACTTCTTTTATTCATCTATTTAACGATGTTTAACGAGCATTTTTTTTTTCATTATTTTATAGAACCAAAGCTCTTGTTCTCGAGTTACTTGCGGCCATCTGTTTGGTTAAGGGTGGTCATCAAATTATATTAAACGCTTTTGACAACTTCAAAGAAGTGCGTTTCAAAATATCGTTTCTTATGATTGATTGTAAGTGAATTTGTTTTTTGATTAGGTTTGTTCAGAGCGGATGAGATTTGAAACGTTGATGGATTATTTTATGAATTATGACAATTTTCAGATAGAATTTATGGTATTTCTCTATTTTCAAATTTGTCATAAAGCTTGTTTTAATGTTTGTATTTTACTAGGTCGCTTGTATGCAATTTATCAATATCATTGTTCATTCTGTAGAAGACATGAATTTTAGAGTTCATTTGCAGTATGAATTCACCCAACTTAGATTGGATGAGTATTTAGAGGTTTGATTGAAAATTATTTAAAATGTTCAATTCAATAACATTATTTTATATTTTTTAATTTTAGAAATTAAGGCACACAGAAAGTGAAGAACTGCAAGTACAAATTTCCGCTTATCTCGATAATGTGTTTGACGTGTCTGCACTAATGGAAGATTCGGAAACAAAAATTGTTGCATTAGAACGAGCTGCAGATTTGGAGGAACAGTTATCCCATGTATGGAAACATAACTAAAACAACTTTCTGCAAATTGAATAAAAATTTTAAATTTTCAGGCACATGAGCAAATCCAAGAAATGGAAAACGAACAGCTTGCGAAAACAGTCGAATACGAAACAAACATACAAAAACTTACACAAGAAAGGGAAGAACTTCTGGTAAAAAGAACCTTTATAAAACCTTTTCTAATGCAAAAATATACAATTTTTTCTTTTTATAATTCTTTTAGGAAATACATAAAATTATTAATGACGAATTGCACGCATTAAAAGAAGCTGCATCCACAAAGGAACAAGAGTCTCGTCATCGACAATCTTTACTGGAAAATAAAATTATGGAACTTGAGCAAAATACATTACCGAGATCAGGAAATGATCACGTAGGGACCAAAGAAATTATTCCCGTTGTACCACCTCCTGCACCGCCGCCTCTGCCTTCTGCATCAGTTCCAAAACCACCTGCCCCTCCAGCTCCACCACCACCTCCAGGTTTCAAAGGTATTCCAGTTATACCACCGTTCCCTGGAATGATGGCGCCTCCTGGTGACGGTAAGTTGAAAAGTATGTAAATACTATTTTTCGGGTTAACAATTTCTTTGTTTTAGCAATGACAATCAAACGTCGACATCAAACAAAATACAAATTGCCAACACTCAATTGGATAGCATTGAAACCTAATCAAGTGAAAGGAACAGTTTTTAATGAGTTAGATGATGATAAGTTATTTAATGTAAATGATAAAAGTTGTATTAAATTTGGATTCAGGTTAATTAAAGAAATTTGGTTTAATTTGTAGGTTATCGACTTCAATGAATTTGAAGAATATTTTAAGCTGGGATACAACGGACCTAATAATTTTTCGGAATTGGATGGTGATACATTACGAGTTAGTAAGAGGTTTAAACGCCCAGAGTTAGTGACAATGCTCGAACACAACAGATTAAGAAACATCGGTAAATGTTTGAAAAGAAAGTTTGATCTAATAGAATAGTTGTTCATTTTTGAGTTTTATTTTTTTTGAAACAGCTATTTCGAGGCGAAAAATCGAAATGTCAGTGGATGTTGTTATGCGAGGAATCAATAGTTTGGACTTGAAAAGTCTTCCATTAGAACTAGTTGAAGTCTTGCAACGAATGGTTCCTACAGAACAAGAAGTATTTTTAATTAAAACTGATTGAAATGAAATTTCTAACAAAAAAATTTTCAGGCAAAAGCTTATAAAGAATACGAAAGAGATAGAAAACCCATATCTGCTCTTACAGATGAAGACAAATTTTTACTACAGGTGATAATTTTATTTTCGCAACTAATTATTTTTCTTATACTATTTTGTTTTTAAATGTTAGTTGTGTAAAGTGGAGCGCTTGTCACCAAAACTGAACATCATGAGTTATATGGGCAATTTCCACGATAACATTCAACTGATCACTCCCGTAAGAGAAAATTTTATTGACAAAATAATTAAATACCTAAAGTATTTGATTTGAAATTTCAGCAAATTCACGCCGTTATTACAGCAGCCCGGTCTATTAAAAATTCTAAAAAAATTAGAAAAGTTTTAGAGGTAAAAATTTTTAAAAATAATTTTTACGTTTAATTTACACTCAATTATTTTAGGTTATATTAGCATTTGGAAATTATTTAAACAGCAACAAGAGAGGACCTGCCTATGGATTTAAACTTCAAAGTTTGGATGTTGTAAGTCCATTACAGATATATATTTTTGTAAAATATTGATTTTTTTATTTTTTTATTTAATAGCTATTAGACACTAAATCAGCTGACAAGCGAATGTCTCTAATGCATTACATTGTCGATACGATCAAGAAAAAATTTCAAGATCTTGCGAGCTTTGAATCAGAGTTGAGATTTGTTGAGAAAGCTTCGAATGGTATATAAATAAAAAAATAGGAAAGTTTGATACTAATTAATATTTACTGCAGTCTCACTGGAGAATATTACAACTGATGTGTACGAACTAGAAAAAGGCATGGATCTGACTAAAAAAGAATACGAGCTGAGGAAAGACTTTAAAGATAACACAGTTTTAAAAGAATTTCTCGCTAGCAGTGAAGACAAACTTCGTAAACTACAGAGTGATGCTAAAACTGCACAGGTTATAAACCTTTTCTTTCTATTTTTAGCTATGTTTGTTTATATATAAATCTAAAAACTTTTACAGGATGCTTATGCAGATGTAGTGGAATATTTTGGGGAAAGTCCTCGTACATTAGCAGCGAACACTTTCTTTAGCTTATTTGTCAGATTCTCGCGAGCTTTTAAGGTATAAAAAGAAAGAAAACGGTTAATGGAAGAGATAAAAATAATTGTTTTTATAGCAAGCAGAGCTTGAAAATGAAAATAGAAGAAAACTTGAAGCTGCTGCTAAAGAGGCGCAGAATAATGCTGCTGGTGATGAAGTAACTCAGAAGAATAAAATCAATAAAAAAGCACATCAGGTAATGATGCGAATCGTTTGATTTTATTTCTAAATTAATATTGAGTGTAATTTTAGGATGCTGTAATTAATGAGTTGAAGAGTAAAGCTCATCTAGTCAAAGAGAAGAAATTGCTGAAACAGGATGAAGTGTATAATGGGGCTTTGGAAGACATTTTATTAGGTAATATAAAAATTGATGAATAAACTCTTGTCAAGTGATATAAATGAAGATTCGTTAAATAAATTTTTTGTTTACTTTAGGTCTCAAAAATGAACCTTATAGGCGAGCTGATGCTGTGCGTCGAAGTCAACGGCGCAGGCAAGAAAATGTTCGCCTTTCTCGGACTATGGACGAAATGAATGTTTGAAGAAAGTTAGTGATATCAATTCCTTAAGTGGCTTAAAAAGTTACAAGTGGCTTACAAACTTGTTCCTGATTTACATGTCCTTTATGCATTTTTGGATTGAATCGTGAATGAATTTTTTTTTTTTTTTTTTTTGTTGAACAGTTTTCTTAGAAAGCGACACGAATTTGGAATCAAAAATGACATATTTTTGTAGCAAATCCATATTTTGTGACTTTGTTGTGGATCCACTGCGCCTTAATTAGTTTTATATATTGTAAATTAACGAAACTACGAAATTTCTTCGACTGTTTCAGTCTGTACAGAATGATTTTTTTTTTTGTTTACATAGAAGTATGGAAAAATATATTAATGAAAAGTTTTTGGGTTGACATATAAACATTTTGGTTTGATTAGATTTTTTGAAAGTGTAAAATACTTGTTTTAAAAAAATGTACATTCCTTTTGTTTTATTAATTTCTCTATAGACCATACAATAATTTTCTATTCTACAAACAACAGTAATGCTTTTAATGCAGTTATAAAAATAAAAATGTTTATTCATAAACGACATTTATTTTTTTTAAACTCCCGCCATCATGTATTCTCTCGTTCAACTCTCGCCATTTTTAAACAATGACGTCAGGCCGCTGTCTTTCCCCATTCAAGGCACGCCACTGCTTTTCCAGCAGTTAATTCGCAATCCAAAAAAATCCAATTCAAAATCTAGAATTTTTCAAAAACTTTTATCGAGATCGCGTTATTAAGCGATTCTCAAAGTAAAATCAAAAACAATCGGTAAATTCCGTGAGATTTTAAGACTAAATACCTCCAAAAAATTGCGTACTAATCATTGCTACGTCATAGGGAGACAACGATCCGTAGATTTCCACAAATATCTACTCAAATCCAACCGATGATTGCTGCCAAACAACCGTAAAACACCAAACGAACTATTCAAGCAAACGGATCGACCATTTAATGCAGGAAAATCGAACGAAATTGAAGCCAACGCCTCAAAGGTAAAATACGGACAAGAAAGCAAAAATGGCGTTGGACCAATGGCGGCGACGGCGGTGTTGTTTATTATTAAGTTGTTGTTCATTTCCATAAGCCTGACACGAACAAATATCATCAAAGTGAAGCATTCCCACCAGTAAAATATGCCAGGACCAAGAGATCATCACCATAGCTCATCGAAAGGACATTTTAGAGAAAGAAATGATCGAGATCGAAGCCCCGTTCGAAGCAGAGTTGAAACGAATACGAGCCGTGACTTTAGAGCTTCCGAACGACACCACAAAAAACACAAAAAGTCAGTGCATAAATCCCACAAACGAAAACGGGTACCCAGAGAACTACGCGATACGACACCCAAAGTGATGAAAATGACAAAAGGACCGATCAAATTAGTCGAATATGACGACGTAAGCTCAGATGGTTTTTATTCAGAAGAAAGCGGCAGTGCATTAAGCGGAGGCAGTCGCCTTTCTCCACCCGAACCGGAACCACCGTTGAAAAAAGGACGTCACGTGTCACCCGCTACAGCTATCAAAGCCTACAAGCAGTTAATAGTTAAAGAGAAATCGTCGCCAATGTCATCGTCGAGGGATAGAAAAAAGAAACCGAGAGAAAGAGAGAGGGAACGAGGTCCGTACGAACACGGCCGGAGTTCAGTGTCATCATACTCGCATGAAGTAGTTCATCCACCGCCGCCGCCCCCGCGTCGTGGCCGCAAGTCAAGATCCCCAGAACCGCCACGTGCTTATAGGAGTCCTCCGTCGGCATCAGTGGCGATGCGACACGCGAAAAGGCGCCGATCGCCCGCCACTCCCGTTCGGGAAAGAAGGTATCCTAGCCCGGATAGAAGGTACACGCGATCTCCTCTTTCTCCACCAAGGATGTACAGTGAAAGAGGCGCCCCTTTTTCTCCATCTAGGAGCAGAACGAGAAGCAGAAGTCCTTATATAAGGTATTTTTATTAAAATTAAGAAAATTGTTGTACATGAGTCGTAGAGGCTGATTGGTAGCAATAAGCCAGTTAAAACACTGTTCACGTTGAAATAATACACTCATGATGAATATAAGATAGCGTCATTTCTGTATACTTCTAATGTGAACACACCAAAGTATCAAAATTTTAATTCGACCCATTCTGTGTTTTCGGCACACATTTTCCTTGCTGTGGACTCTACCTAAACTTTTGACAAAATTTTGAAGAAGTGGCCAGTAAAGGTTTATCTGTTGTCTGGTTAGCGTGATACGTTAATTAAAAAATATTCGTTTCCCATTAACTCTACGACCCAGACAATTTTGAGGACTACACGCAGTTTGTTATACCGTTTATTCTAACATTGAATATTTTGATTCTAGGTCTCATAGAACCCGCGTGTCCCGAAGTAGGTCTCGAAGCCCACCATACCCTCGTTCCCGAGTACGACGATCTCGAACGCGGTCGAGGACACGTTCACCTTCGTATACAAAGTCACGACGCTCACCAAACGATGCTAAATTCACAGCCACACTTCTAGAGGAACTGAAACGCCACAAGAAAACGAGGGAGAAGTTTAAAAATAAATTAGACTCTTCAAAAGCCTCATCAACTGAAGTTAAAGAACATTCGAGTACAGCATCTGAGGCAGAAGAAAGTAAAACGACCACTACTAAATCAACGACAACTAGTACGACAGCTACTAAGAAACCCGCAGAAGAGAAACAAGAAAAAGTGGAAAAGAAAGTGGAAAAAGAAGCGGAACCAGCTAAAGAACCCGTTAAAGAAGTGACGAAATCGTCAGTTCCACCATTACCGCCACCGGAAGAGAAACCACCACCGCCACCCGTGCCGAATTCTGGAACTTTAAGTCTACCGCTGCCGCCAGGCGTCGATATAAACGAAGTAATGGCGGACACGGTAGTGAGTCCGTTACTTGAACCAAAGAGGAAGAAAATTACCCAGAAAAAGGGAATTACTGACTTACCTCTTCCACCTGTTGTAGACGAAGATGAATTATCGTTGCACGGAGTAAGCAGCGAACATTCACCCGCAAGACCCGTCTTTGAGCCGAAACTTCGGCCGAGGATTTTAGGAAAACACAAAGATGAGAAATTAGAACTGAAGAGGTCACGATACTGGGGGGAGAGATGCGTCGAGTTATTTGATATTATTTCAGAAATCGGTATGGGAACGTACGGCCAGGTGTTTAAAGCCAGAGATAAATTGACCGGTTGGTAATTTATAAACTTGTATACATTTCAAATTTATATATGAATTATCTTTCAGATGAACTGGTGGCGTTGAAGAAAGTCAAAATGGAGAATGAGAAGGAAGGTTTCCCAATCACAGCTGTGAGAGAGATAAAAATTTTACGTCAACTTTGTCACAAGAATGTTGTTAATTTGCGAGAGATTGTAACTGACAAACTTGAGTTGAGCCAAGATTTAGGTAATTTCATCGTTTGTGTTTCATCTAGTGATAATTAATTTAATTGTTAATTACAGGAGCGTTTTATCTTGTGTTTGAATATATGGATCACGATCTGATGGGTCTACTCGACTCTGGAATGGTCGAATTTGATCAATGGCATAACGCTTCGATAATGAAACAATTGTTAGACGGTTTAAAATATTGCCATAGTAAGAATTTTTTGCATCGAGACATAAAATGTTCGAATATTTTAATGAACAATCGGTAAGGAAATTTTATCATTTCCACTCTGAGATTTAATACTGAAATACAAGAAATTGTGTTGTCTATTTCTAAAGTGGTCAAATCAAATTGGCTGACTTTGGCTTGGCGAGGCTTTTCAACCGAGAAAAGGAACGTCCGTATACTAATAAAGTTATTACGTTATGGTATCGTCCTCCGGAGTTGTTGTTCGGTGAAGAACGGTACGGTCCAGCTATTGACGTTTGGAGTTGCGGGTACGAATTTATAATTATTAGCAATTAATAGTTGTTATTATTATTATTAATGGTTTTATTTGATAGGTGTATTTTAGGCGAGCTATTTTTAAAGAAACCCGTTTTTCAAGGAAATATTGAAGCAGTTCAACTAGATCTAATTAGTCGACTATGTGGAACTCCAACTCCAGCTGTGTGGCCTACAGTAGTTAGCTTGCCTTTATTTAATAAAATTAGGCCTAAAAAAATATACCGAAGAGTTGTTAGAGAAACTTTTGCACTGTAATTAGCTTTTACTAATTCTTTAATTGACGTGTTTAATTTATTTTCACTTTATTGTAATTAGAATGCCTGGACCAGCTTTAGATTTATTGGACAAAATGTTAACATTAGACCCTTCGAAGCGAATCTCTGCAGACGAGGCTTTGCAGTCTCCTTGGTTAAAAGACGTAAATCCAGAAGCCATGACCCCACCGCAGTCAGTTGAATTTGAAGATTAAAATTGTTTTAAAATTAATTAATGATTATTGTATTTTAGACTGCCAAGGTGGCAGGATTGTCACGAAATGTGGAGCAAAGAACGACGCAAGGGAAAGAAGAACGCGACCAACGAATCCAATCCTCAAGGTAGCAACTCTCAGGAAAATATGGGGCCGGCAATGAACATTCCTAAACCGCTCAAGTTGGAACCACTCATGGACTTGAGACCTGGCGATGGCATGAAGGGCCCTCTGATGAAGGGAGACGGCGAAATTGAAAATCACGGTGAGTATCTCAACCGGAGAGTTGTCAGGAAGAAAATTTGACTGAGGATTACAGACGCTGTTGAAAGTAAAGATCAAGAGATGATGATAGATGCACAATCTGCTACAGGAACCGACAATGAGATGATCCAGAGCCAGTTGAATGCCATCACGCATTTACTGCAGCAACAGAAAACGATTAGTGTGTCGCAATTGACTGCCCTGCTCAACACGAAGGTAAGAAATTAATTTTTTTTATAATTTTTTTTTTTTTGTTTGATTCATAAGAAATGTCTTTTCAAAAAAAATAATGTGAAAACGAATGCTTGAGCTGGGTTTTATTGAAACGTTATTAATCAGATCGATCGAACCACATCTCAGTTGCTTGAAAACTTAAACATGCAACTGCTATTAGCCGCTGCGGCCAAACAAGCACAACAAGCGACACAAACGTTTCGCCAGACCAGAGAAAAAGGTAAAACTTGAAGGAATTTTTTTTTATAAAAAAGGTTTAGTGACGAATAAATTTTAGCAGGAAAAGATCAAAGCGGAGCTGGCCCGAGTCACAATTCCGCCAGTTTCGCCCAAGATTCGTCACAAGACAGCGGTGGCTACTCATCGGCTGGAGTGAAAGCGGCGTTGGCACAGTTGCTGGTTCAACAAGGCATCAAAGTATCACTTGGATCGGGTCCGACGCCATGTCACCCGGATCCTCTAATTCCTCCTTTACCGGGCGTGAGCGATTTGCCCAATCCTGCTCGTTTCTCGGAAGATTCAAACGGATCTTCTAGGATGAGCGTAAGTAGCGATTCGATTCCCTTTCAAGGCTCTGCCGCCCGAGACATTGTAACGAGCGAATCGATTCTCGAATCCCTCGGTGGGGACCCGTCGGCTGCTGATATTGACTCATCAATGGAGCAAAGAATGTTCCACGGTGGAGTTCAAGTGCCTCTCAGAGCCAAAGTTCAGCAGTATGTAGAGAAGTATTCTCGCGAAGTGGCACCCACTTTGGCAACATCTGCACCTACAACGCCAGGAACTGGTAGACAATTGGCGGATGGTGAATTTCCGCCCGCCAATTCTGTTGAACACCAGGCGGCGTTTCGGGGTCGGACGAGGGGTCGAGGTTTGCTGCCAACACCGCGTGGAAGAGGACCGCCCTTCTGAAAACGATAAAGTGAGGCTTTTTTAAACACACAAAATGTCTTCGCCTCTTGATGGAGGAGAAAATGGGTACAGAAATATGTGATACAAGGGATTATTACCTTTTTTTTTTTTTTTCGAGTTTAACTTTTTTTTTTGTCTGTGAATCAATATTGTGAACTTTTAAGTATTGAAAGTGGAGTTTAAAGACTTATTTTAATTGATGCCTGCTCTAGGTTTTAAATAAGTTTGTCCTTTTTTTCTTATGACGACCATCATGTGATATGCCGTCATATTTGAAGAGTAAAATGTTTTGTGAAAAATGATTTGTTTATATATATAGTTTAAGCATCGTCGTCTATTCGTATTGGATCCTGTTGTACAGTTGAAAAGTTTTTTCTGTGCACAGATTTGATGCTGTATAAAAATAATAATACACAAAAGAAAACACTTCTTTCTTCCTTTTGTAGGTTTCATAGAAAGAAAAACGGGAGAAATTTAACTGTTTACGACATAAAGCCTTTTAAAAAAAGTAAAAAAAAAAAATTTGAGATTGTTAAGGCTTAATGTTTCGGGGAGAAAATAAATTGTAAACAAATGCTGTTGAGCATTTTGTCGTTGAATATTTGTCTCTCTTGAATTGCAGGCATTTAGTAGTTTGTTTGTTTTTTTCCTTTATTGGACAATTTGTTTGTAACTTAACTTGATTTACCTCCTTCAACTCCAAGTTAGGCTCTCTGAAGAAGTGATGCATCAATGACTGAATGAACTGTTATCTCAATGTTTGGACCTCTTGCCGACATGGACACTTCATATCTGAGCCCACAACATGGTGAATTTAGTGACTGCGTGGAACATTGATTCGTTGCTACCGAACTCGAAAAAATGCTTTAGATGCCTATATTTTTCATGGGCATTAAAGTTTGATTTTAATTTGTAAAAATAAAAATGTTTTGAAGATCAAGAAAAGGTAAGAGTTGTAAATTCAGTTATTGAAACTACTGGCATAGATAAAAGGAAAGAAATAACAGTATTTACATAAATAACAAGACCATTTTGTCATGTCGAGTTGATGTGAAAAACGGGAAATTAATGTATAAATTTAGATTTCAAATTGTTTTGAGGTGAATAAAAAATTAAAAATTTTCAAGAAGTCAATCTGCTACAGTTGAAAAAAGAAAGTCATTACAAAAAACCTCTTAAATAGTTAGATCTCTTAAACGAAACGGAAACTTGAAATTTTAATTTATGTAGTGGGCTATTTGATAAATTGAAAAAATTTAGAAATTTGCATGTTATCCAAAATTATCTTTTAAAGAACGTCACATTGGTGATATTCTTGAGGTTGAAATTTAGTATACTTAGGTGCCCTCTTCCTTCATAAAACGTCAGTAGCAGTTGTTAGGGCCAGCAATATGAATAGAGAAAGAACAATCTATTGTTCTAAATCTAAATTTAAAGCATGACCAAGATTATTATCATATGTCTGAATTATGTTAGCTAATTATGACAAATTAAACTCGCAGTAAAGTGTATGTATTGGCACTACGTCTAAGGCTAGAGAATGTCAAAAACATTAGGGCGCTCTGTTGGTTGAATAAGGAGAGTGAAAGTTGATTAATTGTGAGAGTTGGCTTCTTGAAATCGGTTATATGAAAAATTAAATTTGAGACATGACAATTGTGTCAACTACACACACACAGTCTAACATCAGCAAAATTAATTAACTCAATACAGTATCATAAAAAGGGCGGATGGGATCCACTAATACCTTTAAATAATTTATTCCTGCATACATGAGAATACACCACAAACAATTGACACTGTCATGCTCCTTTTATCGTGTTTCCCCCAAGTAAAGATGAGCATTTGGAATCGATAATTACGGTAAATTGCCGAGAAAATATATGAAAACTAAGTCTTAATATAAAGATGGTACAAATATTTCTGAAACTATGTTTTCCTTAAAAAAAAATAGCAATTTCGACAACATATACGGTTTATGGAGGAATTGCACCAACTCTATATTAAAGAGCAAATACGCTATATATTATTTAATTGACAGCAAAATTCAATGCAATGCAGTAGTCATTTTTAATTTTGTAAAAGAAAACTGTATTGCTTTATTTTGACGTTCGTTAAAAATATCGTAGCTTAGCTTTACACAATTTCAGTTATAACATTCAACAAAAATCACGTTAATTTGCAAAAGCTTCAACCAAATTGTTTATTGAAATTTTTAAACTTTAGTTGCTTTAAAAGAACAAAAAGTTTTCATTAGAGTTACATTTTGAAAATGAAAATACAATTAAATAGTAGCACATGTTGTGAAATAACGTGATCACAATTTCGAATAATTCAGGTAAAAAATAATGAAAAAAAATTAGGGTCCTCTAAAAGGTTTCACAATTTTCTTTAACCCAGCCATTACTTTAATTGACATAAAAACAACCTTTTAAAACATTTTAAAATAGTTTTGAGTAAAAAATATACATCTTATATCTTCTCTTAATATTTTACAGGTACTAGAATGAGAAAACAACTTGTGACGATCAGGTAGTAGCGTCATTATTTTTATTTATTGCTTTCTCTTGACTTAAAGCACTTCCGTCTAGGTGGCTGTCATTAAGCTGCTGGTGGTTAGACTCCACCGGGTGCTAAATGAGAAAGTTTATAAATATAAAAATGATTTTCTTAAGTCAAAAGTTATGTTAAGCAAACATGTCTTTTTATTAATTTTAAAAATGTAACATTGTACATTAACTAACTTCAATTTTAACTTCTGATTCTTCATTTTTTGAATTTTCAGGTTCATTTCTCGATTCTTCAAAACACAGCCAAGGATTTTCCATCATTGAATCTTTCACATACTTTTCGATATTTACTTCGTGTGATGGAGTGTTATACTGTTAATGTAAAAAGAATAAAATCAATATACGAGGTTGTTTTAGAAATGATTACTAAATACTCTTTTTTTCTTTGTGTAGTGCCATCTATTGTCACGCGACTCGCTGGAGCTGTTGCCAGAATAATTAGAAAAGGAACCGTCATCTTTTGGGGTACCTTGCATATGATTAGCTAAACTATAATGCGGGATGAATTGTTGATGAAACATGGGCGAATGATTCCATGGATTTAAAAAACGCGGTGACGAATACGGCGTTGACGATCCTCTTGGAGGTCCGTACGGTGGAGATCCGTGAAACCGATGACGGGGGCTGTCGAAACCTCTTCGATGCATGGTAATTAATTTTTTAAAAATAAGTAATTAAATAATACTAGTCATGCGCTTATAAAATCTAAATAAAACAATCTTGCCTCTACCGGAAGCAGTAAGGAACCATAGTCGAACAACGTGTATACCAAAAGGACTATTCTTGCGCAGTTTTGCGGAGGTATCGCTCTGTGTACAGTGGAGAGTATGGAGCTACATTAGTGACTTTTGTTTTTAAAGTGTTACGCAGTCTAATGTATTGGCACAGACTTGTTTAATGTTGACATTAGTTTTTAACACACGTAATCTAATGTTTGCATAAAGTATAGCGGGAAGAAAACCGCGGTCTTTTTACTAATTTACATTTGTGAAAATAAATTTCGTTATATTTCAAAATGCTAACAGAACTAAACTTGGTAATAATAATTGAGGTAAAAGAAGATATTAGACTTTCCAACAGTCAATGTTAGACAGAAATTACACTTGTGGCACACTATAAGTGAATGTTGCAAAAGAGCTCCGTAGTCGAATGACGTCATCTAACAACAGTCATAGCCAAGCCGCTCTCTCATGTTTGTGTTAGTGTTATGTAATGTTTAATTCTAGAGATGTTCATTGATATAAAAGGTCAGATGAGCGATAAATGAGAGAGTGGTAATTCGAATATTTCGTAAATAATCACCGTTAAATGTACGGCAAGTGCAAAATTTCAATTTTTAATTTATTTCCGGTGGGTTGCAATCAATATTGAAATTATTTCTTTTCAGGAAGTGAGAGTTGAATGGAATCATCATATGATCGCATAATATTTTATATTACAAAAAATGGCACTGTTTATTCAAGCGTTGATTAACGCTTCAGAAAAAGCGGCTCATATTGCCAGAACTATTCGTCAAGAAAAAGAATTATTTAGTCTTCTTATTGAAGAGAAAAAAGAAGAAGAAAAAAACAAACGGTTTTATCAGGATTTCAAGACATTAGCTGACGTTTTAATTCAAGAAACTGTATCTCACGATATCGGCAAACAGGTGATGAAATTAAAATGTAATTAAGAATGAGGGAAAAATAAACATTTCCTTTTTTGTTAAAGTTTCCGGAAATTGCAGCGCATATCCGAGGAGAGGAGAGTAATGAATTTACAAATACATTGGGCGAAACAATAGTTGTTAAAGTGAATTCTACACCAGAAGAAACGGCTGCAACTCTTGCCAAAGTTCTCGATGGAAACATCAATGCTGCACATTTATTAGCAGCTGCTGTACACCACCAAGTGCAGACGAATTTAAGTGATTTTCTCAAGTCACTTACTCTCAATTTACCCATTTCGAATATGGGAATATGGATTGATCCAATTGGTATTAAAAATTAATAATTTAATACTTGGTTTTACGCTTGTGTTCACATTAGTCAGAAAAGACGTTTCTCATAAAATTTGTGTCATTATTTTTGAAATTATTTAAATGTGACCACTTGTGTGAACCTTGCTTTAGGGCCTGGCAGAGGTGAAAGTGCATTTATTTCACATTGAATTACTTACTCTACTTTGACTTCAACACTTGAAACCGATTGTAACCAACTATTAAAATCTATTTAGACTCGACTGCAGAATATATCCATGGAAAAGATGATGATGCCAACACATACGGAATCTATTCTTCAGGACTTCAATGTGTCACTGTACTAATAGGCGCTTACGACCGCACCTCGGGACAACCAATAGTCGGTGTAATCAACCAACCATTTCATAACTATCTCCAAAATAGCAAGTAAATCACATCATAATTATTGCAAACAATTGTATTCAATGATGACTTTATTATAGGTCAACAGGGCGACTATTTTGGGGACTTTCCTACGGTAATGTCCGCGTCACATCAATTGTGGGATCATCAACCCAAAATCGAAATTCGCAACGTAAAATAATCATCATGAGTGGGTCTGAATCTGAAAAACTTAAAGCTGCACTCAATCCAAATTGTAACTTAGTTTTTGCAGCGGGTGCCGGTTATAAACAATTATGCGTTGCTTTAGGTTTAGCTGACGCTTATATTCTATCTAAAGGTACTACTTTTAAATGGGACTGCTGTGGTCCTCATGCCGTTCTTAGAGCTCTAGGTGGTGGTATTATGAGTTACGAAAAAGCGGTCACTGATGAGCATCGAATGTTGAACAAAGGTGATCGAGTTCCCCCTAATTACGAGCTTCAATATCATTCCAGTGGAAATGTTAGTCTAAGGGGTGTTGATCAATGGTGTAATCAAGGCGGCATATTTACCTATAGGGATGTTGATACTTTAAAAGAAATCATTGCTATGTTAAGACCTGAAACTGCAACTGCACTGTAGGAGAATTACTTATTAGGAGATTGTTATTAGGATATGTATTAATGAAAATTGTATGCAGATAGAGTTGTGCAAACCAAATATCTCATAACTGATAACGAAAACAATTGGACTTTTTATTTTAATTTTCATTCAATATAAATTCATTGTATTGACCTGTAAGTGTATTTGATATGAGAGTTTTCTGAAATAATGCATTTTACCAAAGAATTGAAATTTAATGTACTGATTAATGTGATTAAGTGACACCAAAAATTTTTTAAGCATAGCGAAAGTAATTCTAATTATGTGTTAATGTGATTAATTTTTTTTTTATATATTTATACATTATCAAGTTTAAATTGTACCTTCATGTTAAAAAATCGTCTCGTTTCAATAAATTTTTATTTAGCTGTTATGGATGAAATTTAAAATAAATTTTCTTCAAGCATTATGGGAAAATAGAGAAGCGCCGTAATGACGTCATTCATCTCTGTGTCCTGACTAATATGGCCGTTAACGAGTTTCGACGGATCGAAGCTGAGCTGATGAAGTTAATAAGTTTTACTAAGTGAACTTGATTATAAAAGGACTACAAAATCTACAAAAGTTGTAACCTCTAGGTACTAAAATACATAATTTTAACTCACAACCTGGTAAAATAGCTATTAAACACCTCCATAAAAACCGCAAAATGCGCGGAAAAATTTCAAACAAAGTGTTATACATGAAACGCTTATTAATCAGTTACGATAAGTTAAACTTAAGTTTGAATAAGGTGTTCTGATAACTTTAGATGGTAAATTTAAGATTATCGGTTTAGCAGTCTGTAGGAGTGTATTTTATGCCCTCGTCACGCCGAGTGCGTACTTTGTCATCCTGTCGGTGACTACAAGCGAACGCCATTACCTGTTACTAGTTTGGGTTTTCATCCAAAATTGGTAAACTATTTCACAAAAAGCAAAGTAAGATGCGATACGTTTGGCCAGCATCGTCGGAAGAAATTCGAATCAAGATATTGTCATTCCCCCAACGTTCTCATAAAAAAATATTTCAAAACAAGCTTTAAGAAATATATACTAACATTTATTTTTATTTTAGTGTGAAGACATTACGTTGAAGAAGAAATAAGAAGAAAATTAAGAATTCGTGAAAAATGTTGTAAAGGGTAGGTGAACCTTTTCTTATATAAATTAGTACAATTTGGGTTGAAACGTTAAAACGGTTGCGTTATTTCATCTAATTAACAGTGCGTACGTATCTCAGGTTACGGGTTTAGGAGTTCATTTATCGCGAACCTGCAAAATTTATGAGTTTGTGTTTGTTGTGAAATGTTGTCACAACAGCAGGTACAAGTAGGGTTCAAGAAACTATCATTTTTCAAGAGAAAAGCCATAGTAAATTAATGGCACATACGCAGACTAAATAAATAAGACTGAAAAAAACTTTAAAACCGAGCAATAGATGTAGAAATTGATCACAGAATAGTGTTTGTGCTACAAGATTCAACTAAATTAAAAACTTGACCACAAATCTCTGCTAGATAGGAATAACTTTATAGTGTGTACTATGTGACAAGAATTTTTTTTCCCCCCAATGGATGCTGCCAACTATTTATACCCCAACCGATACAATTCACTATCGATATCATCAATCCCAAAGTCGCAATCCTCTTCCTTTTTTTTTTTCTATATATATTTGGATTTTGTAGGTTTTATTGGATGTTTACGTCTGGTTGGTTCAGTCAATATTAGCATTAGGCCTAAAGAAATCCCTTCTCGAATTTGAAGAATAGCGGAAGAGATTGACTTGTAGACTCGAGAAGAAGGCCAAGTGGAGTCTTAACCCAGCTGAGCCGCTTAACTCTACCTACTGTCTGCATCTTGTGCACAAGTCGACATTTTGAATTGTAATCTGCAGTCCTCTAGCGGCCGATCCCAAAAACGATTAGAGTGAAAAGAGAAAAGTCGCTAGGATTTATTCAGTTAGGAAGTGCACAAGCCCAACTTGTTTCAAATTTGATTGCAGTTCTTGTTGCAATTGTTTTTTGATCAAGTCGTAGAGCAGACTTGGAATTCTTTACTCGTTTAGTATCGAAGCCGGAAATCCATGAGAATAACCTCTGCACTAGCAAGGTCCCATGAAGAATGCATGGGCTCTATGGGATCCTCTCATGCAGCCCGCACCAATTTTTATGAGCCACACTCGCAACGACGTCTTCTACGCTTTCACTATTATTTGTCCACTTTGTGGCGGAACTCGGATCTTTCTTGATAGAATGAATTTTCTTTTCAACTCTCAGTATAACGAATTTTAGAGATTCGTATATTTTTTTTTCCTTTTATATAAACAAATTTTTTTTTTCCGGATTGGATTGGAGTCGTTCGAACAAGTCAGTGAAACGAGGTTGGCGAATAATCCTATTTCCAATCATGCATAATTCACTGAAACGAAAATGCGAATGGAACACGACTTTTTTTTTTATTCTCTCAAAAGATGAAGTTGTACCTCAAGGAAAGAGATTTCTTTTTTTTTTCCTCTCATTTTACGGAGGTAGAAGTCTTTGACGATGACAAATACAGACGGAAGGAAGGATGTCCGGAAACAAGTTTTTCTTTGGTTGTAATGAAAAGTTTGACTTTTAGTAAAGCAAATTTACATACGAGTCAAATTGCGAATATTTTATGAGCATACAAATTAAGAAGAAGCAAAATTGGTTGATTAAATGTAATATTAGTTTTTTTTCTCTTTTTTTTTCTTTTTTTTAAAGGTCGAAAGTAAATTTGATGGTGTGGTGTGTATTATCTAAGATCATTGGCAACTGGTAGATTGCCTCTTTATGGCAGCATGGAAAAGCCGAAACGTAATCAAAGCCTTCCAATTGTGAAAACTCTGCTCATCTTGTCGGTTGCCATTGGTAACAGCATTAAATGAGGTGTCGAGTGAGCGAATTTGGTCAGGAAATGAGGATTGAAATGCCCGCATCTCTTTCATCTTTATTTATTGAGTCTTTGAAAAAGGTGCGGGGTGAAATGGGCTTTGATTACTTTTGGCAGGCTCAATCCATTCCAATAACTTTTTGGGAATAAATCTTAATTAAGCGACTTGATTTTACCAACGCCCTCTATAAAAGATGATCACTCAAATCGATTCGTCAACAAACGTGAAAAGGAAGAGTAATTAAATTTTATTAATTCATACATAGAATGTATAAAATTTTAACTTTGATCTATTTAACATTTATTCCAAATTGAAAAGTTACTTTAAAGTACAATCGTCTTAAAGGAAAAAAAGGACTTACTTACATACTTTTGTGTTGATAGTCAAAAGACGTGCATTAGCAACTATAATGGATCAGGATAAAGTGACAATGCTATGTTTGAACTAATTATATTGAATTTTGAAAGTAAGTTGAAAAGTAGTTTGTTGAGTATTTGTTGAGAAAAGAAGTAAATAAACTGAAAGAAGAGGCTAAGAAAAGAGGAGAGTGAGTGCGTTTCTTTCAACTTGTTATTCATCGTCCAAGTTGTCCTGGGAGGGTTTTCTGCCAAACCAGATTGGTGGGTGAAAAGCCCCTTTCCCTGTAGGGTGCTTGGCTTGCTGAGTAGAGTGACACAGTCAGTCGACTGAATGTAAAAATAGGAACGGATTGAGCCTATAGCACCGATTGTCCTCACTTCCCACTGGGCATGTCAACTAAAATGTTAAAGAAACCCAATGTATATATATATATATATTTATAAGTGTAATTTCCACCACTAATGATGCTATTTATTTCTAAATTTCACTCTGAGAGGTGGTAATTATTTCCGGTTCTAATAGAGGCCAACTTTGGATTTGGTAATTATCGATTGATCATTAGCGTGCAATTCGGGCCACTAATAAAACGTCGATGACGGCGACAGGCACAGTTCACTCAACTGAGAGAAAAGCTGACGGAAATGAGAAATCAGTGCACTCATCTTTTATCCCCAACGATTGACATTTCAATCGCATCACTTAGCACATCTCTCTCTCTCTCTCTCTAGATTTATTCAACTATTGAATTTTAAGCACCCTTCTGGTCATTTTGCCCCTTTTATTTTATATCCACCGTGTTATTCACTGGAGCTGACATTCACTCGTGTAATTGGCTTAGTTAATGGTAGATGGCGTTGTTAGTAAGGGCCTCAAATTGAATGATGGGTTCACACATTGCCGACTAACGCTTTTCATTAATCTCTACAGCTATGAGTTTTCCTTTACTTGCAACTTTTTTTGGGGGGGGAGGGGGATAAGACTCTATGACGTCATAAAAGATTTTTCATTCATTACTATTTCAAAAAAATTATATATTTTTTTTTTTTTTTTTTGTTACAAACACAGAAAAGTGTTTTCTTGAAAACGGCAAGTGATGTAAAAACGTAGTGCGCAGCAAATGCATTCTGAGGAGAGAGAGAGAGACTAATGAAGATGTACGACAGGGACACGCTTGAATTTATGGCTTTCCACTTGCATAAACATCACCGGCAAAAAGAAAAGCACTTAGTTTATTTATCGACATGACAAAAGCTCACTAGTCACCAAAACCGTTTTAAAAGAAAAGAAATTTAAGAAGAAGAAAAAAAGAAATATTTACGGAATAATTTGCAACGTCTAATGTATTTATTCCAAAGCCGTAAAACGTGTGTGGGGTCAGAGTTTGAAATAAAAAGGCTTCACTTTCTTCTTTTTAACGCCAGAGGTCACCTCTTTTGTTCCAAAATGAATTGCAACGAGTTTTTAAATTAAAAGTTAAAGTCGTAAAATGGAAAAAGGTTAAACAAAAGACACTTTTCAATGGGAAAAATAAAAGTGATCTCGAGGGAAAGAAAAGTTTGATAACAACTTTTAGTGTTTTCTACATTGATCTCAAAAATTGTAACCGCAAAACTTTTTTTCATACACAAAATGTGACTCATTTTTTGCCGTATTGGCCTCGAGAGATGGAAATAGAGATAGTCACATTCATCATATAGGCAAATCTCATTTCCTATAGCAAAAGGGAAAAAAATCTTGTATAAATGTATTCCAAATAAAATGTTAAAGAAAAATATCGAGTCGTTTGTTTATAGATTTGAAATTTTCATAAATCAAAGTTTAATTCCTGTAATGCAAATTCAAGTTAAATGAAGCACTGCTTATCAAAACGATGCAGAAGGCCAAAATAAGAAGAAAAAAAGAACTCAATTACTTTATTTCCATTCCCATCCTTACTTTTTTAAAATTCAAATATATTCATTACTTGTGTTTTTCTCCACTTTTTTTTTAATCATCACTAACTGACATTTCCTTGTGCTCATTAAAATGAACACCAACCCTGATTAATTATACAATTGAAAATAGTTTTTCTATATGCGAGTAAACACATCAAAACCCGAAACTTACAATTCCCAAGGTTTTATCTACTCTTCCAGTTTGCCACCAGTTAGCGACACGTATCATGGTCTCAGTTGACGTCATGATCATTGTTTAAAAATGGAGAACCGTTGTCGTTCGACGTACAGAAAAGTTAATTAATTTATTTTGGACCAACTTTAGTTTCATATTTGAACAACTTAACGAGGAATTAAATAAAAAAATTAGAATTTTATCAACCAAAGTTGACTTTGTGGAGAGTTTTGCGAGTGAAATGTAAATATTTTAATTTCCTAAGCTGAAATTGAGTCGAAACATTGCTTACAAACTCATATACGAGTTTAATGGATTTTTTGATAGAAATTACCTTTTAAAAAATTCATCGAGCACTTGATTGAAGACGTAAAATTAAACTGCTCCAACATGCACTTACCTTTATTTCAAGTAAAATATTTCTTTACCTTAAAAACTTAACCCGCGACACAAACATTTAAAATTCAGCAAAACTTTGAGCGAGAAACATAAAAATTCCATTTCCATCTTACCTTTTTAAAACCACCATTTCGCCTCTACCCACATAAATAAAAACAAAAACTTTTTACACAATAAACTTTAGAATAAAAAAAAGTGAACTTTGTTTAATTAAAGAAATGAAATGAAATTTTGTGTAAAACAAAATTATTATTGTACCTATTAATTTTTCATCATGGCACCGGCTTCTTATCCTTTAAATTTAATTTCAACATTACATCGGATCTAAACGAGATTCACGAACCGATACATTGATTTTTTTTCTAACGTTATTAAAGCGGAAGGTCAACGTGTTGAGCAACGCTCAAACTTGACGAGAAAATAATGAAAGATTATTACATTCCAAAGTGAAAATTACGTGAACTTTAGGTCGATTCTTTGTCGACAAATAATTTGGGAAAGAAAAAAAAAGTTATGGTCCAAGATGATATAGTGAAAATTGACGCTCAATTGGTTTGACCTTTAATGCACGTAGAGACCGGCCATCTTTATCCAAAGTGAAACTGGAGACTATTTTTTTTTTCTTCTTCCCCCGCCTGCTTTTATGTAAAGGAGAAGCATATGCGGTGAAGATATGAAAGAAGAATGTAAAGAGAAAGGAGAGAGGTGGTCGTTGGCAAACGATCAATTCCCTCTTCATATCAAGGGCTAGGAGCTTTTAGAGTCGACTCGGTGTTGATGCACGTGGGGAGGTTTCCATTTTGCCGTACGTAATATCAATCTTGATTGTAAACTTTTATTTATAACTCATTTTTGACTATCAACTTTTGGAAAATTATAATAAAGGAAAATTGTTTGGTTTAATTTGATTTGTTTGTGTTATTTTAGAAAGATGAAAACGATAAGTTTTTTGTTGTTATTTGTTGCTATGGTTGAGCCTTTTTTTTTTTATTTTATGCTGATGGAACCTAGCGGTTGATGTTTTTCAATACGTGGCTATAAAGTGAAAAAAGGAGACTAATGTACTTTTTATTTGCTTCACTACGGAAAATGGAATTTTGTGGCAACGGACTGGCGTTTTACTAGATTCGTCGAACGTTAACGACCAGTTAGTTCATTTGCACAATCCACCATTCTCCTTAATTGACATTAACGTATTCATTTTACGATGGAACCAATCTTAAATACAAAAAAAAAAGACAGTATAAACGTTGCAGTGTAAAAATAGGTGTAAATTGGCCTCTATATTATACAAGACTTTTAATGCAAAACACGATTAATTAACAAGTTTAGAATTGCTAAGAGACTGAATTTATGCAAACTAAGATTTGACATGGCAAATTTTTAATTTAATCCAATCCCACAATATACGTCCTCCTAGTCTAATCAAATGTTACAACTTTAAATGTTATTTTGGTTGCGAACCATTTGGTCGAGTTTATCTTATCGAGTCGGTCATGTGTTGACACTGAGTTTGGGCCCAACCCTTTGCTCAGCTGTTTCTTACTTGCAAATCCAATGAGGTTTCTGTCGTTCACTAATATTTACACACGTCCAACTTGTGACAGCAACATCGGAAACCCTTCAACCTTATTTTTTTCCCCTTCTTTTCTTGAAATTTTCAATATAACTAGGTTGATTGAAAAAGGAATGTGTGCTCAACAGTTGAATTTCACCTGTCTCAACAAAAAAAAATAGGAATGAAAGAAAAAAAAAAAAGTTAGTAATAATCGATGGATCATACGTCTTTCTACATTTGTATAATTAAGAGTGAAATATGGAGATGACCCAAAATGATGAAAAAAAGAATTGCACAATAGTAATTACATAAATGTGGTTTAGATGAGTTTTGGCATTTCGCCTGCAAATAAAAATACAAAAATAATTTTCATGTTGACCACGAATTGCAAATTAAAATGATGAAACACATCAAAGTACTTTATCAGAAATGAAATTCCTGTGTAATTTTGTCAACATCTACTTTGATATTTACTTTAAAGTTATTAATATTGATTTTATTTTCTCTGTTCAAACAATATATTGCTACTGACCATCAAATAAGAAGAAGAAAAAGTTTGATATCTTGAAGAAACGCAAAGAGCAAATCTCGATCACCTTTAAGTTTGTTACCTATATTTCTCTTCGGATCTCGTTTTGAAGCAATCACCTGGAAAATAGGATTCCAGTTACAAATCGAATTCTCATACCACAATAAATATATTTGTTTTTTCTCATATATCTCCTCCCGTTACATATTTTATCCTCTCTACGCCTGTCGAAAATAGACTTTTAATTAACTGGCACGTTTTTTCTTTCTTTTTTTCTTACACCAGTTAATGAGAAAAGAAGTAAAAAAAAAAAAAAAAATTGCTGAGTTGTATTAGTGAAAATCCTTGCGGGTTTATTTTTCCATTCCCACGTTCATACTTTATTAAATTTTCCACTCGTTCATCCTCTTATTAACCCAATTAGCAATGTAAAATAGCCGTGTTTTTACTTGTAAAGTTTAGGAAAATATCTACACTCCAATGCACACAGTTATTTCTTTGGTTTTACCTGTTGAAGGCGACTGCAGTTTGGGTGGAAATGGCCTTTGCTAGCTTTGATCTATCAATCATTTCGTTTTTTTTTTTCTCTCTTGAACAAATATCATTTTTCATGAAGAGTGGGCGGGTAATGCGATACGGAATTTTTTTCTTTTTGCAACCTATACTCATCTATTGATACGTAATTATTTTTAGTGGACAAGTTTTGAGAATCAATCGCAATTTGTATTCGCTTCATTAATTTGTAAACATAACTCAACCGATCGTTGCAATTACTCCACACGCGTGTTGTTTATTTTCATTTCATTTATATATTGATGATTGCAAACATTGATTATTTCCAATTTTCAAAAGTTGGTTGATTAAATGACACGTCACATTATAATTAGATGAAATTTCTAAAAGGAAATTGCTTTCTAATGAGAAAATGATTAAGAAATTATTGTTTTTGAAAATATATAATTTTTTTTTCTTTTCTATTTACAGAAATTCCTCTTCGTCTTTAAGAAGCAGTTGAAGTGGGCCGCAGTCTGGTGAGAGAATTTTTTGAAATTTTTATTTCAAAGGTTAATGTGGAAATTAATAGGACAATTTAGTAGTGATACGCTATTAAGTGTAACGTGATTTATTAACCATTTGGCAGGGCAGTTTTATTTTGTTATAGATAATTCCTAATTTTATGTGAACACTTTTCAAAATTCAATATTAAGGGCAAATGATTTTGGGCGTAATTACCCTACGCGTTTAAAAATGATAAGGTGGTGTAATTTATTAAGTGAGTGATGGCCGGCTAGATAAGTGTCAGCTTATCTAGTTTGCAACCCAGTTTTACGTGTGAATATCCAAACTATAGTCTTTTAACGAATCGATTTCATTTTCACAAGATGCTCAATTTATTTAGAAAAAGTTGCTTTTAGGAAAATGAAATTTTGTTCCAATTGTTTGTCAATATCTTTTTATGACTATAATTAGGTGTACACAAAAAAGCCAATTTAGTTTGAGCAAAAATTAGACTCGGTATATATAAGATTAATAACGTTGAAAACAATGTTAGAATAAATAGTAAAAGAGATGGAGATGCAACAAACATTTTCGTGACAGCTAGAGGTTCAGGGAGGAATGGCTAGGCAAGAATGTTGTCGGCAAAGAAATGCTAAGAATTTGAATGTCTCTTGTTTAAAAGCGTTCATAATTAAAATAGGAATACATGAGCTTAATAGAGTAGGCATAGAAATATGTTGTTGGTTCTTGACAGAATTCCTTGACTCGTCCTCTATATATGGTCATTGTGCAACGTTAGCTGTAAGGCTGGCCAAGTTGTAAACATGAATTTTACATTAACGACCGGACGAGAATCTGTGTGCTCTTTTCCTCCCACACCCTCTTCCCTTTCCTACTTGCCTAGTAGTGGAGATCAAAGGTGAAACTCGTTGTGCGCGTGCGCGACACGAGATGGTGCTCGTCATGAAGTGTGGCGCTTGAACTGTCGCCCGAAGCGTAGGAAAGCGAATTAAAATTTTGCCATGTTCAACTGTAAAAGGACGAGTATGAGCAATAGCAGCTATTTGCTACCAATAACAACGACAAAAGGCCCCGCGTTCTAATTCATTTTGTTTGCAGCTGTAAATGAGGCAAACCATTAGACGAGATTAGTTTTATACAAGATAACTCTTTTTTATTTTATCTTTTTCACAAAAGGTTAGTGAATAGAAAACCGGAAATGAAAGGAATTCCTTGCATGTTGAGTCGCCAATTATTGGAGGGAAGAAAAATAATTAAAGGAGGAGACGACGACTTTAATTTTGAAACTTTTTTCTTTAAACATTAATTACTGTAAAGATAAAAAAAAAATGAGTAGCTGTTGAATTAAGTATGGGTTGAGTTTTAATTTTCACGTTATTTGTTCAAGGTTTGCGCCAGGGTTGGATTAATTTTGGCACTGAATCAACATGAAATAAGTGTTTTCTGAGGTTTGTTTTGCGAGTGCAGATTATGGATGAATTTTAAACTAAAGGAAATGAATTTAAATGATTAAGAAAAAGAGAAAAACGGTTTGAGAATGGCAAAGTAAATGGTTAAGCAACATTTCCTTTCTTTTATTTCTATACCCAATTGAGAGTCAGGGGAAGTAGAATTGGCTACGTGATGGATTTGACCAGTGAATAAAAAATTTATTTCCCATTTAAATCTTGCTTTTATCTATTCACTTAAAAGTTTTTCAAGGAAGTGAAATTTCAATATTTAATCTCATTGATTAATTAATGGAGAAACAAATCGATAAGATTTTTGAATGAAAACATTTCCTTTTATTCGTATTTTTCTTGTCTCTCTCTCTCACAAGAAGGAAATTGGCACGTGACACGTGCGGTCGGGTCAAACACGGGTGTAACTTCCGGTTACAAAATGAGCACGCACTCTAGTGGCAACAAACGTGACATAATGAACCAGTGGTTCGATTCCTTTTGCTGACTCAATTTTCCAGGAGATTACTAGTAGAGAAGTTGGAAAAAGTTGGTCATCTGGTGGCGGATGATCTTGTTTGGCTCGAGTTTCCACATTCCATAAGAGAGTGGTCACTCAAGAAGATGCACTTATCGATCAGCCAAGACTCGGTGGCAATCAAAGGAGTGATCTCGACAAGAGAGTTGAATCGAAAAGACATTTGTTGACTAGCAAATTTGATGTTTGCACTATTAAACATATTAAAGATGTACTCTACCACTGATGGATGGCAATGGGCTCTGACTTGGTCGTTACCTTTCATCTTATGCTAACCCTTTTTTAAGGTCTACCTTCTCTCTTAAATCCATCTTTATTCATTAAGGTGATCTTCCCCCAAGACATTTCTTAATCTTCTCTCCTCTAATTGGCTGATGGAAGAGTTTTTTCTTCTTCTTTCATATATATTTTCTTAAAGATGTAGGACTTTTTTTAAAGAAATATCTCAATTCTTTTATAAAAGTTGAAATAATTTTGCGGCTAATGAAGGTGATGAAAAACGTGAAATCGAGAGTAGTATCTATTGGGTCGGTATAGTCTGGTGGGAGATAATAGCGGTATGGATTAATCGCATCGAATGTCACCGAGCCAAACGTGTTCCTTGTTTACTGCATCTTAATGGTTGGCTTTAGAGGCGATTAGGCGGCTTTTACGACTGGGAAACAGCCGTTTAAAAAGCTTCATTGCAAACTTTAGAAGCGACGACTTCAAATATAAATTTATATTAAGCAGGCACAACCACCAGCCGTTGACAATATATGCGCCTCATAATTTGCTTCAATCTTGTTTTTACATTTTATTTTTTTCGTAACCCAACTCAACTCATAAACCCATGATAATGTATTAAGTTTAGTGTAAACACTTTTCCTCTTTTCTATGTTAATGTAATATTCATTGCCACTTTTTTGACTCGCTCTATATAAATATTGTATTGAATGTGCAGATTTACGCTTTTCTGATTAATGGTTGTGGTTATGTGTGATAATTTTTTTTTTAAAAAACAAATTTTTTTTTTTGGCAGGAAAAGAAATTAATCTCAGAAAGGAATGAAGTGGATGACAAGATAATTTCCGTAAAGTGTTAAATTTTTTTTTTCAAAAAAGAAATTAGCCTAATATTTTTTTTTTTAATGGTTAAGGTAATGGACAGGAATAAATAGGGGCGTGAAAGACGTCTTTTGATTCGGATTTCATCCTCTTGAATGACACGACCAGCTGTGCCGCACCAAATTGCATCCTTTCACAGCTCTCGTCACCTACACGTCATCGCCCTCTAGTGACAAGTCGGGGAAACGGGCAAACTGAAAATCCTTTTCGCTCGTCATGGCCACCGCATGCGGTTGGGGCGCTCGTGTAACGCATCACGTGACTCTATGCAAATAACGTCTACCTGCTTCAGTCGACTGAGCCGGAATGAGCGCTGAGATCTAACGCACATCGCTACTTGCATCGGCGTCTCCTCGCCTTTGCGTCTGTTCCGCCGCAGCTCAAAACGCCCCACTCTACATCTGGCGGGGCCGAATCGCGTCGCCCGACCTCCGCATCGATACTGCCAGCCTCGGTGAGCGCACGTGGAGATAGGTGAGGAGCGACGACTAAGAGAGGCGTCTGCCTCCGGGATAACTCGCCCAACATGCATCTGCTCATATGCTTCTTCTCACTACTCGTCTTCTTCTTCCGCATAGCTAAAGGTAGGAAATCATTTTTAATAAGCTATCTCATTTATTTATGAACTTTCCACTTTACGAAAAGAAAAAATATCGAACGTTTTGGCGTGTGGGAATTTTTTTTTTTTTTTTTTTTTTAATTTTTATTTATTTATTATTTTTTTTTCTCTTTTCTTACTGCGATAAGTATCGAATCGTTTGGTGAGTTATGTTTAGTTGGCGTGATGGCAGTTTTCACGAGTCTCTCTTTTCATCCATTGAAAGAAAAATCACTCTATAGAATTTTTTTTTTTTCTATTTTTGTCATCGGCTTTCTTCCGAAATGTGTTTTTGTTTTCCTTCCAAACATTTGATTCTTTCGCTCAGCGTTTTATTGACACAAACTCTAATAAAAAAGACGATTATTATTATTATTATTATTACGAACAGATCTTGGAGATATTTGCTAATAGTCTCCGTAATCCCAACCACAGTACCTTAATTTTAATATTAAGAGGATAGGAAAATATTAAATTATTAAATGCAAGCAGTTTAGGTCACAGTGTGTGTCCGTTTGAAATTTTTAAAGATCCAATATGCGTATATATTTGGTTTTAATTCAGCTTAAAGCGTATTATTTGCAAAATGGAGGGAATTGTAATTTTTGATGAGTTCAATTAGTGAGACGCCCATATGAGACGGGGGTGTTTGAGTTTGCCCCACCTTTTATTCCGCCTTCGGGAAATGGAGCCAAAACCAATTGCGTAAATGATGAAAAAGCGAGAGCAGGAAGATTAGACATAAAACTATAATTCCTATATCGTTTCCCTTTTAACTTACATCCTGTATGCCCATTTTAACACGTCCAGTAATTGGATGTTGATGAGCATTCATATCTTATCAATAAAAGATGAAACTCTAGAAATATGATTTAAATTCTTCTTAAGTATAGTAAAAGTTATAGTGAAAGAAAAAAAAGTTTATCGCTCTAGACTGAAAATTGAAGACGTGGCTGACTTAAGAATTACCAGCGAATTCACCTTTGCAAAAATCTATGATGGAGATAGGATAGTCCAATAAGAGAGGTTTGTGCCAGAGGTTTTTTTTTCTTTTGGAGATGGCATTGAAGACCTTAGGTTTTTGAATTGAACGGTTTCGCATGGCCTGACGTCTTATCGGTTTAGCGTGCGACTTGGTACTTTTCCTTCTCATTGCGATTGTCGCTTTTACTTCTGTAGGTGCCTGGCTGAACATTACACGTCTCTCTACAGGCGATAAGGCGACAAAAACCTTGCCCCCCTTTTTTTTCTTTCTTTTTCTTTTCCTCCCATTCATTGCCAACAAAACTGACGACGTTTGGTTTGACAGGTATTTTTTTTTTTTTTTTTTTTTTTTTTTTCTCCGTAATGATTAAGGTGAATTTTTCGTTAAATGTTTGATGAAGGTAAAGTAATTAAGTGTGTCCGGTAGCATCTTTGCAAGTCCCACGTAGGCAATGCAGATGCGTTGCATATAAAAAATTAATTAAACACGGTGTTGTTTGCTAATAAAAGCGGCGTCGTCAGCATTTAGCTTTTACCAAGTGGGGCCCAGAGCAGGCGCAGAAGCAGCCTCCTGGGGTGGACGTTGAAACGATGAAAAGCAGTTTTGCTATGTGAATAGAAAGAGAAAAGTCGTGCTGTGTTTTAAAAGAGAAAGAAGTAGAAAGCTTGGTGTTAGTTATTACTCGAGTGGTCAGTGTGGTCATTTTGGTGTTGCCAAGGGAGTTTTATATCTTTTGGTAAGTTGCACGTCTTATCAGTGGCTGAGGGCGAATATTGCGCTCTGTCTATTATAGTTCTAGAAGTTTAAGAAGGAATAAGAAAAAAATCTTTTTTTTTTTTAAGTTTTTAAAGAAACTATTTAAAAACATTTGGTGCCACTCATTTTGATTAGATGGTTGACTGAATTAGAATGTAGTCACGATTAGAACTTGTGTGATCATTCAACTGTTTGAAAAATTGTGCAAATGCAAATTGGTGAAGCAGAGTGCCAATAAACATTTAAATTGGCTTGTTTATTTTTTAAACTAAAGACTAAAGAACTAATTTATTTTTTTCTAAATGCTACCAACGTATAATGACATTACAAAATAAAGTCAAATAGTAGTGTTAACTGTCTACACATGTAGTCCTACTACATATGTGTAATTATGTAAAGTCAGTAGAAGTGACATTCGCTCAAGATTTACATTTTATTAGACACGGCTTACAACTATAATGCGTTCACATCTAATCCAAGTTTAATGTCATGTTGAAATAAGGTTTACATCGAGAAAAGTAGAAATTTGACGTTGATCCCGAATCAAGATGGCGATCCAAAATTGGTTAGTCTAATCCTGGATGCCGTTCGCATGGATGCGGACGAACAAGGCGTAATGTTACGGGTGATGTTAGTGACATTACTGATTTCAAGTTGGGAGGAGAGAAGTACGGCGATAAGACTTCGTAATCTCTTGCAAAATCTAATAAACAGATCGTAGAGCAGCTCGAAAAGGTCTCAAATGAAATTAGAAGGACTAGGAGAGTGAATGGGATAAGACTGGAATAGCTAAATGTTGCACCACAAAAATTATAAAAATATCTTGCACTAGAAGAATCGTTAAATTTTCTCTTTAAAATTTGATAATAAAATATTAGAAAGTGAAAATAGTTAAACATTGACATTTGCTCTTCTCCAATTACGTCTTATTGCCAGATGAGAGAGAGTCTGTGTAATTTGAGTGATGTGCGCATTAATTGTTTCTTTGCGAGTTAATTTTTTTTCTATTCCTTTTCATTTTCTATTCCTTGCTCTGTTTACAGTTGAGGTCGTGCCAATGAGTATATTGCCTAGTCTTAATAGTTGCTTTCCTCTTTATACCTTCTTAACCTGCCGCCCTTAATCTGGAATAATTTCTGCGCACGCTCGTAACGAGTGGCGCCAGCCCACAAACGGGTGAAAGGTGAACCTTATCGCGTCGGTGGCGTCCTCTCACCCCTTTGGTTACGCGCAACCACTACGTCCTTAGCAAGAGGATTAATCAAGAGTGGCCGCTCGGCAAGGTTAAGATTTAATTGAAATTTAGAGTGTCTTATTGGATTTCTCTACTATCTTAAATCCACCATTTTTAAACATCCGAAACAAACTTTTTTTTCCCTCTTCTTCCTCCACTACCCAACGGTTTTGTTTTGGAGTCTTCAACATGAATCGATCGGCGGACGCACTCAACAAGCCAGTAACACTAGCCTTGCACAACCTTTAATTCGCAGCCTTTCTCATCTTCATCCATCATTCGGCCAAATTTTAAAGTGTAACTGTCTCTTATATTTTTTTTAGAAGAAATTGACAAAAAATGTATTTTTTTTACGTTATAATTACGATAAAATCAACACTAAGTGCGTAAAAGCTTAAATTGGACTATAGTGTGATCGTACCACTGGGGTTTAATATGAACGTGGCGTCAATGACTAAGTTTGCGCTCACTGAACTATTAATTTTAAGTTGCTCTAAGTAGAAAATCAAATTTTAAACCAAAATATTTTGTAAAATAGATGAGTTTTCAAGCGTTTCGTTGCATCGCGCCAAATTTGACAACCTGAGTGACGTAACTAACGACAAAGCTTATGATTGGTTAAATTATTGAATTATAATTATTCTACTCAATATTTAAACTGAGATGCGATGTGATGTATCGGCCGTATATAAGAAAACAGGGTGGTAATTCTTATATTGATTGGTCTGACTGGAATTCATGTTTAGGGTCCATACGGTTGATGCAAATCCTCCGGTTTGTTTATGACTCAATAAAAGAGTCCAGTTTGTTTTCACGACGTCGACTTGTCCCCTCGGAATTCAAATGTAGCCCTTTTTGAATCTCGCCAACTGAGATGAATTTTAATTTCTACAAGAATCGAGTTAAAGTTTCGCAACATGTTGAATTAGACTAATCAAATTGCGGACTTAAGAAGAAAGGAGACTTTTAATCGAATTGCCCAAAGGCTAATTTCACTTTCACCTCCAAAAAAAAAAAAAAAAAAAAAAAATCTTTTCCTTCTTTTTCAATCGACCGACTTTAAATTATAAAGGGTGCGTCTACAATTTTTTTTTTTTTTTTTTGGAGACGCCATCTGCCGAGAGATTTGACATCGTAAAAAATCAAAGTCGTTGGTGGTAGGGATAAATTTTGATTCCTGATGACGGTTGCGGTGATTTTTAGTCGGAACTGCGACGCGTTCCACTCGACTTAACCGTAATCAAAGTGGACACTCGTTGATCACTATCAATAACAACCATTTTGGAGAGAGAAAAGTGAGTGGCTGGCTCCTTGGCTTTGCCTCTTTTATACAGTGTGAGCCACGTTAATGCCGCACAGTTGAGTTTGAAATGTAAGGGACTGTATAATTTATACGTTTTTGCTAGAGAGGCGCAGCCAGTTTTGCTCTGGTTGGTAGCAGCTGATTTCGCTGAGAAACTAGTACTATATATTTTTTCCTTCTTTCCATGGAATTGAAGATACATGCGGTGCTGTTTGACGAAAGATAAAAATCGACTGGACTTTATGGAAGTTTTGCTCTCTTAAACCGGAAAAAGGAGGATTTCTAGATTTTTCAAAATGGAAATTACCCTCATGACCGTAAATAACCCCTATCCGCATCGTCTTTATAATTTGGAAATACAAAAATAGAAAAAAAAAAAAAATGATTTCTTTGAAAAAGGGGAAAAAATTGTAGGTCGTTTAGCAATCTATAAATCTTTATATAAACTCACTATTGATTGATGACGTGTAGTTATAGTTTATAAAAGAAAAAGAGATACTCATATAGAGTTTAATTTTTCTTCCCAATAAAATGTCAGAGGTAAAAGACTGGCCACGTTGCGCTCTCAGGTGCTAAATGTAATAAATTTCAAAGCATTTATCTTTTAATTTATGATTGCACAGGGTAAAGAAGGTTGGTCTTTTTTAAAGAAAAAAAAAAATTGTGCCAGATCGATAGTCGAAAGGGGGAGTTGGTTGGGAGTTGTAATTTGTGGTTTAATTTAGGAAGGGGCTTCACGTTGGCTGCCATTGAGCCCATCCCGTGAGGGTGTCGCTTGAGAGACTTCTAATGGCCTTCGTCGCACGTTTTATTGTACCAAAGATGAATGTCGTCATCTATTGCGCTCAACCAAGTCCAAATATTCAAAGGTAAGGGAAGGAGAAACGAATGAGGTTTAGCAATGCAAGCAGTTACCAAATCGACAAAGCATTGCGCAAGAAAAATTTAAATGTCAAGTTAGAAAGCAATTAAAACCATCTTACTGCAAATGTACCACAGACTTAGCCTGCAATGGCGATGATGGTGACACTGAGATTTTGGCGAATCGTTGCTTCATCATCAACTAATTAGAAAGAATTTTAGCTGGATGAAAGGTTAAAAAAATTGAACGTGTTTAGTTAGGTCTCATCGATTTGGCCCTTTACTTGTTTTGGATGTCATCTGGCAACTTGTGCCACAACAGGAAAAGTGTTTGGCTCAGCTGGACTTTGCAACACATGGCAATGATGGCTCCTTTTGCTCATGGTCTTCCAATGCGAGAGAGCACACTCACTATATCTCCTTTTGTAATTTGATTCCGTGAAGGCAATCACCCCATTTCTAACAAACCAAGAATTCAGCGGCAATAAGAGAGAGAAGACGGCTGCACGCAAACTCTTTCGTGTGCTTTTCCACTAAAACTTTGATACTTTTTTTTAATTGCACATTTCCTCTTCTATATTTTTTTACGATTCAATCAAACAACGATTATTTTTCCCCATTCACTTTGGGCCACATTGATTTCTAGAATTGCAGCACTGATATAATATCGATTGAAATTCCAGTCGAGTTTCACGCCTTGTCTAAACTTTGATCTTGACTATTTGTTGAGAGATATATATTTTTCCCTCTTCTCACGATCAGTGGCCAATTTGCACGCACACTTTCTCGAGGTCAATTTGTGGTCAGTAGTTGTGAGAAATGGACGTATCTTTTTGGCTGTTGACGTGATGAATGGGTTCGACCTTTTTATGGTCAGGTTGGAGGATTTCTTACCAGTAGGAGGTATCTAAATTGGTTTGAAAGAGAAAAATATTCGAAAAGGATTCGTATGACTTTGTTGACCCTCATCTACCTCTTTACAAGTTGGTCACTACACTATTATTGGGTTGCACTTTTCATACGCCGAGTAAATTACCCTCAGCTTGTTAATCTAGTGAAATATTTATGCGAGTGGGTTGTGCTCCTCGCGGGAATTAATAAAGCCAAGTCTTGACCTAAGAGCAATTAAGTTTGTCCAATAAATTCGCCTTAAAGTGGCCGTCGTCTATTGTTCCCGTACCAAAGAAGTGTTGGCAAATTTGTTAAAATAATAAATGAATAACAAATTTTCTCACAATTTTTCGATGTGTGATGACAATTAATTGGGTGGCCATTTATCGACTACCGATTCACTAGTATAGTAGGTGTCACTGCCATGCGCAGATTAACGCAGTGTGTGCGCCTAGTCGATAAGACGCCTTGGGAAATGCCAAGCTGTTCCGTGCATTGAAGGGGGCCCATTGCGAGTCATTAATTGACCCCGTGACCGCCTGTGGTGCCTTAGAGAAAAGGGAGGGTGGTAGGTAGGTGATGGGCAGTTCCCTGAGGGGAATAGCCTACTCCTACTGCCAACAAATGGTTCCGTTGTAAACACGAAAGGTGAGACCCTCACTACATAGACCTCTGTTTGCAAGCCGCAAATTGACCTTACTACGTGACTATGCTAATTACTCTCTTGTATTTTGCAACTTTAATTAAAATATCATATTTTTTTGATTTTAATGAGCAATTTTATACCGGTTGTTGTTGTAAGTGATACGATTGTTTTTGAATTTTTGGCAAACAAAATTATCGGATCAGCTTTAAACGAACGGGATTAGATGGTAATCCGCGTTTGGAGAAAAGTCGAATGAAAGTATCAACTCTTTTGTATAGGTGAATGAAGAGGAAACAGTAGAAATTATTCAAAAGTATTTTAATTGCAAAGAGAAATTCACGGGCAAATTAGCGAAATCTTTTAAATATTTAAAGTCATTTGGAAACTTTTCTTGAATATTATACCTACGCAGAGATTTCTAGTTGTTGGTGATTAAAGTTGCAAGTTTAAAGACGAGTTGTAATAAAATTGATTAAAGTATTTTCATGGAATATAAAAAATAATTAGACATATAAAACTTTTTTCTGTTTTTTTTTTTCAAGAAATTTATTGTATCGATATTTGGGCAAAGTGATGTGCGGGGATAAGATAGTAATCCTCTTGGAAATCTTTAGCCATCGATCACGTTCATCTTGTAATTCCTCTTGTCTGATAGATTATCCCTGCGGGCGGAAAATTGTCATTGAGTGGGTCAAAGGTTACGGGTAGGAAATTTCCAATAAACAAGCGAACATTCCTCACCTTATCAGCAATTGGATATTTTTAATTATATTTTTTTTTTCCCTTTCGATTGATGTGGGCGGCGAGTATTTTGGCTTTAATTACCCCTTGGACTTGCCTTCCTAAGGGAGAAAAAGGGGTGGGGATGAAGCAGCCGTGCGGAAACGAGTGCGCGCTGTCATTGCCAGGCTACGTCCGATTCAATTAGTGCGAGGAATCCAGTGCCTGCTCCAACATCTCGTGGGGATTGTGGGTTTTTCCTTAAAAGAACACAGCCGAATACTTTTCATATTTGACATAGTTTGGTGGGAAAAAAACTTTTGCCGTCTCACGAGATTCTTTTTGCTTCATTTTTTTTTTTTTTTACTTCTCAGGTGGGAAAAGGGAATTGCTTGTTTGTGTCCATAGGGGACTCTGCGCTTTGTTTCTAATTTAATACGTGGAGAGAGAGAAAAAAGGTAAAGAGTTGGGGGAAATATGAAATTCTATATAAATTAAATTTACATGTGGGGATTTTTTTTCTTTTAACTGAAGGAAGAATGTTTAAAGCGTTAATTTTTAAATGTTTGAAGGGAAAATTGATTGGGTTAGACTCTCTCGGGCGCTTATTCAAATGCGTTGTGACCTTTATCTTGGTTATTACGTAGTGCAAGATAGAGGCATTTCCGGTTGGACGTTAAAGCAATTTTATTTATTGATTAAAGGAAAGTGCACGAAATAGGGTCCCTATGAATTTTCTTTCACAGAAGAAATTGGTATTAACGTTTATGATTGTACCTTCAGGTATAACTGATCCATTTTAAGTGATCCGAGGAAAATGGGAAAACGATATTGGTCTTTGAGTCGATTCTTAGTTTCATTTTGTTGGTGATTAAGAAATTTCTAGATTTATTGCCAAACCGCATCAATAAAATTGAGGGTGTTTATCTGGTTGCAAAGGACCCGTTCGCTTCCATTCTAGAGTGGAAACTTTTATTTGCACTTGAGCAACTAAACTAGCCATGTTGCGGTTAGTTTATAGCTTAAGTTTGGGACTGGTCTTGTCCTTTTGATCGTCAATCGATGAAGGTGTATCGACGTTGGCCAGAATGATTTATAACTTGAATTGGGGTTACGTGCACAAAAACTATAAGATAAGTGCATGGAAGATGAAAAAAAGGCCGACTTTTATAGGGTAGAAGAATAAAAGAGGTCATTTTTGACATTGAGTTCACTCGTCGTTTTACATTGCCTCCTCAATTTGTGTCTGTCACCTTACCAAGTTGAGCATAAGAAAAAAAAAAGACCTTCTCCTTGTCTGTGACCTTTGACGAGAAAAGAAATGCCGTCAAATTGTGTGCGTGTGTGCAGTTTTGCTAAGTGTTTCGATCGTCTGGTGTTGGCTGATAGCGATGAAACGGACGCATGTCACGTGCACACATCTGTAGACCAAGAGTCGATCAAACGTGACGTCAACATTGACAGGTGACGCTAGTTCGTGTTTCACAGATTGCAATCGGGTGCCAGTTTTACAGATTGAGTAGTTTTTTTTTTTTCTATCCTTCTACTGGAAATATTCTATTTAAATGCATAACGTTTCCAAGTTGTATCTCTTTTGAAATATCCGATATGTGGACATTGCGGCTTGATTTGACGGTGCGATATTGCACAACGCTTGAGTCGGATGTGCCCTTTAACCCGTTAGTGACATGTAAAAGCCTTCGATATTTAATCCGCTCGGCTGGAGATTGGCTAGGCAAATAGCCGTTTCTATCAAATGAGGGATTAAAATAGCAGTGGCCGGTTTTGTGTTGGGCGTGCGCAAAACGATTAGAGAATTAGAAAATGAATCTCACTATTGGGTGTGAATTAAACTTGGAGCGAGGGGGGATTAATGTTTAAGATTCTTTACAACACAAACTGTGAAAAAGTTAAACTCTGTACTCGACAGTTATGTATCAATTTTTAATCTGTGAGTAACTAAGTGAATAGCTTTAACCTCCCTATAGTTGAAAGTGAAAAGGTTTTGTAAATGGAACTCCTTATAAACCTGATGTGATCAGGTTGTTGGACTTTTGACTATTTAATAATGCAACACATCTTTGTTACGCAATTATTTGCAGTGGGTTCTGATGAAATATAATAAGTTTTGCAGACATTTTTTGGGATTATGACAGTTGAAAAATAAGGGTGAAAGGTTCTAGGGTTTGATACGAGTGTGAATTGCAGTGCACACGCCAATTGGAACATTGACATTCAAGTGTTGGCAATAAATTCTCCCTAGCTACATGGATTTTTTTTTGAGTGAATTGCTCTGTAACGCATCTGCCATTCGTAGGAAGAAAATTTCTCAAGTTGTCGAGTGAGTAAAATTGGCAACTAAGTTGTGGGAATAGTTATTGTGTGGGAATGTATAAAAGTAGGCTTGAAAGTGAGTTGAAAAAAATTGAAAGTTGGAGAAAAGTGTTTTCCAAGAGAGTGGCAAACGCTCGTCTCAGGAGGATTGGTCCTTGATTGATCAAAGTGTCTTTAAAAAAAGAGGAGAAAATTATCCTGGGGCCAAAAGTTGGCAAGTGCATCAATCTGAATTGCCAAATACCTTAACTCGTACGGCCCTCTTAAAACGTGAAGAATTGAACGATACATTTGTGCTGTCAACTTAATGTAATTTGAATGTCACTTCAATTGTGAGTGATCTGAATAGGACGACAATTTCTTGGCTCGACGATTGATGTTGATGTCGATGCTAAATTTTGATGTGCAAAGGCGCTGAAAATCGTTCAATTCCTGTTCTTAACGACCGTAAGTAAAAATTCAAATAAAAATATGGAGAAAGACAAAATTTACAGAGTGTGGTCAATAAAAACGAAGAAATGGATTAGAAATTCAAGACAAGAAATGACAAATACTCTTAAGTATTATACATTTATGACACTGACGTCAAAAACACTTAACAAATTCTTTGATCCAAACGTAGATAACAAAAAATCATTAGAGTTTAAAAATGAATGAACAAAAGTCAATATTTCAAGTGACGTACAACATGTTTGCTGTTTATTACATAAAGGAAGGGAAGGATTTAAGCAATTTTTTTTCTTCCCTCCCAGTTGATAAGTCTCTAATTATGTGATGGGGGCCAGCGAGCAAATTGTGCGTAGGAAAGGAGTAAATAAGCTAATCGAATCAGGTGGGTAAGAAGACCAATTTAAAATGGATTAATCAAGCAATTTATAAGGTCATGGAGCCAATTATGATGTGCTTCAAGAATTAATTAGGATTGGGTGTTGGCACATTTTGATTGATGAACCTTTCGCTTCACGTGTCCAGTTCGAACTCATCCACAATTACATCCAGGATTAAACTAATGAAAACTTATTAAAAATTTCTTTTCAAATCATAATCTTAAATCTTATTAATTTTAATGGGATTTTTCAAAAGATGTTTCACTTTTGCCGCCAAAATCTGTCGAGGATAATTCTTAACTAACCTCTGTCGACAGGTTAATGAGTGTTTCCGGCGATAAAAATCTCTGCGCGCGTTTTACAAACGTCAAACAATTTTTTTTTTTTGCTCAACTACTACTTTTTTTTCTCGCCGTCAGAAGAAAAACCCTTGCCCTCGTTGTTTGGCAAAGCTGAAACCGCTCTTTAGTCTTGTCGTTTTCGAGGATGTTTGGGGCTAAGTTGGCAGAGAGAACTAATGGGAGCCCATTACCAAACGAACCGTTGCATTTACTCAGTCGCCGATCTGATAATGCTAATGGAGATGCTCTTTCTCTCTCTCTCTCTCTCTCTCAACACACACAACACGAAGAAGAAGAAGAAGAAGCTCTTGGCAGCGCCCTTCTTCATCAGCATTTTTATTCGCTGTAACGAGGAATGGTTTTGGTGTAAGAGAAGAAAAGAAAAACCGCTGCCTGATAGAAAATAATGGCAACTCTTTTCATTTCATATTATCTCGCCAATTCTGTTCGAGACTTTGGATCTTTTTTCTTTTTTTGTTCTTTTCGTCTTCATCGCTGTGGTTTAATTTACTCGCTCGTAATGGACGAAAGAATTTCCTTTTCGCTCTTTTCATTAGAAGGTTTCAAAGTGTAGAGACGCGGTGAATGTGGGATGTGACATCGATTTTTGCATTCTTGTCACATATAATCGTTTTGTGAGTTTTTAAAGCAAGGTCAATTGAAATATTTGATTGATTGATTTTAGTAAATTGAATCGTCTAGTTGTTGGCCTTTTTCCAGCAGGTTGAGTATCCGACTCGTAAAATTGATTGCAACACTGTTGTAATTTCAAATGGAGCAGTTTTTTACTACCTAAGCCTTAAACTGATAATTGAGTATAAAATCCATATTCTACGGTAAGCACGAAACCTGACCAAGTTCATTGCACCGCAAAAAAGTATAAAACATAAAAAATTAAAATGTTACACTCAAATTTGTGGTGAAAAGTGTTTAAATGATTTTTAGTGTTTTCGGTTGCAACGTGTTAGCGAAGATTTGTGTATATTGCGTTGAAATGAGTTTGTTATTGGAGGTAAATGAGAGTGACAAGCGATGCCTGATCATGTGAGGATTGAATGTTGTTGCAATTTATTTGGAGGAATGCGGATCAATTTGGTATGTATTGCAGGGAAAGCGTAAGGCGGAGCTTTTGCTGTGGTTGCGGTTTGAGAAATGTAGTTAGTTTTGAAAAGTAGTTAAAAAGTGGATCTTGTGGTAAATTGAGGCGATCCATGTCGGTGGCCTATTAACAGTTGGCAAGGTTCTTATTGGCAACAAGGTCTCGGGCCATTTGATGCTTGGTCCCTTATAAAGGCGCTTTTATTCTGCTGCTCTGCAATCGGAAACCATCAAGGCTCGTTTGTAGTCGCAATAAGCCATTTGTATGCGGTTTGTATCACGGTGAGGCATCTTCAACCTAGGCAACTTTCCTTGAGGCTCCGTATTTTTAATTCACTCCCATTTCTAGTCATACCCATCGAATGTCACCCCGTGATGACACCTACCAAACATTTTATACATTATACACCAACTTGACTAATGACGCACCCACTTAACGGCTCCTACATTATTTTCAACGAGCACAACTTTTTCGATGAATTTTCAACTTTATTAATCGAGTCAAACAAACCCATTACGATTACATTAATTAAACATTACGTATGGCAGAAAATGATTTTAAATGAAAATTTAATTGTCATGTTGCGACATATTCTTATTTTGATGAGCATGAAAAGAAGAAAAAAATAGCATTATAAAAATAACCCAACATTTTAAATCTTTGCACAAACAAGATCGTGAATTATAAAAAATGGGGGATGGGGAAATATTATTAGAGAGCGACTTGTTCATGGTTGTTGGTGAGTCGCCCACAGCATGCAAATTATTTTTTCCTCCTGCCTGAATTTTTGCTGACTTATTCGCTAGAAACGGAAAGCAGCACTTTAGTCGACGATCCAATTCATTTCATTAAATTGCATAAACGTTGCAATTACGTCGCGACTTATGGGCAGACGAGTAATCGGCTAACCCGATAAAAAGTCCATTTTCCTTGGCAAAAGGGTTGCCAAAAGAGGATCTGGGCACACGACTATCAACAAGAAAAAAAAAAGAATCAGAGGATTTTTGGCAAGAAAAAGAAATTTGTTGAAACGTTTTACAAGAATAAATCTTGGAACAAGCGCGATTTTAATTACGTGATTTAATTGGATTTGTACATTAGTTTATGAAATGACAGCTCGTGTCAGCAATTTCTCCTCCTCCTCTTACCAATATTTTGGTTTTAATTTTACGCTCTTTGGATCCAATCGAATGTAGCGTTATTGATTTTTAAAGTTATATCGAATAAATAGAAAAATGAAATTTCGTGAAGTTGTGAGAGAAAAATCCAACGTGTAAATGAGGCATATCATCTAATATTCCTTAACGAGCTCTAATTTTGTGCACAACTCCGATTATTAAACTCACTAAAGTTGTTAATGAAAATAGCGTTTAATGGACTAAATAATTACGAACAAATCATTTAGATTGTCGATGAAATGCAACGACAAATGGAGCAAAATAAATAACGTCGGATGCAGGACCTAAACCACATCAAGTTGCGTCTCTCCCATCAATCAATTTTGCGTTGCCTCGGATACAGGCATATATAATTTTATTATCAATTGGTGCGGCAAAAAAAGATGGCACCGTGTCAGAGGATGAAATGCAATCGGACAGGTGACGATGAAATTTTTTTCTTATTTTGTGAGGTTATGCGGAAAAAGAGACATTGCATAAAGATGAAGACAAGCGCAATGTTTGTAGTTTGCAAATGCAACATCCGACGTGGGCATGTCTGCCTGTCAGGTGTGTTTGGTGTTCGCTGAATAAGCAGCAAGAATCTCTCTCTCTCTCTCTCTCTCGGTTGCGCAGATCGATCAGAGTTCCCGCTGCTCGTGTATCACTCACGCCCATCTGCTGTGGCGAAAAGTTGATGACTGCAAAAGACACTGCAAACTGTGCAATATTGCTGATTCAAAATGGACTTTTTTCCGCTTTTAAACACAAGCAAACAGGATGTGGGTATTTCACTCAGATTTTATATAATTAATATTTTGCCAGTGATAGCTCATCCGCTAAGAAAAACTCAACCAAATTTCCAATACTGAAACTTGAATGTGCCATTAGGAACACCGTACAAGCCGAACATTTCCAATTCAAATTAATTCAACTCCCACAGAAACGTTTGCCCTGAAAAATGAGAAACATTTTTTATTTTAACTTGCACCATCAAATTCTGACTGTGTTATTTTACATCTCTCACCGATCAGCTGCAAATGTCGGGATTTTACAGTGAGTAATAAACTAAAATGGAAATGATTAAACCTTAAACTAGAAAAGGTTTCTCTCTTTCTTGTATACTTCATTAATTTACTTTGCATATATTAAATGCTTTAAAAGCTTGTTGTTTATCTGTTGTTAATAGGAAGAGAACATTTTGCGTGTAGGTGGAGGGTCATAGTGAGTGAGCAAAGATTAGAAACGATATCATCAATAAAAGAAATCGATAGAGGCCAAAGTTTGTTGTCTCGTTGAAAGGCTACATTTCCAATTCGAATGTCTTTCCTTTCACGCTCCGTCGAGCGACAAAAAATCAAAGTCTTTTTGCCCTTTGGACGCGGTTTTTTTTATATCTTAGGAATAGCCAAAAGGGGTTTAAGTGGATTCCATTGCAGATAAGATGCTCAACGATTGTTGAGCTACCAAATTGCTCAATACAAATAATATGATGGCGATTAAAAATGAATGGCGTGTGTTTTTATTAGTGCGCGTGTCAGCTTTACAGTCGGTTGTATACGCCAATTGGGGAGGAGCTCGCATGTCTGAAACGAGTGAAACTTTTCTAACCTAATTACAATGTTAGAGAAAACGCTCCTCCTAATTATTACCAGTAGGAAATCATCTCCCAATTTATGAATGCGATTAGGTTTAATATTGGATGAAGAGCCGCTTATCTCATTGAGAGCGACCCAACGACCCAAGATTGCTGCCTATGAAACCCCGGGGCGTGAACTGATGATAATGGCGCAAAAAAAAAAAAGAAACGTGAGGGGGAGGAAGAAAAAAAAAAAGAGGATTATTGCTAGAGCGGATAATGGGTGCGTGAAAAAATTTTGTGGTTTATACGTCAAAGATAATTTTCTATTCAAATGTTACTTTTAAATTTAAAAAAAGTCATTTTATTGCCGAGTTTCATTATGGGAACTTGTCCGTCTTCCGAGTTCAACTGCACGTAAATTTGATGAAATATCAGTAGTAGTAAGAGATGGCTTCAAAAATCAATGAATCAATTGCGTATCTAGTAATTACATCTTTAATCATTGGGTTTCTTCGCTATGATATTTTTTAAAAACAACTAAAACTTTTCCTTCTCCTTGCAAAGATTGTAGTTAACTTTATTTTAACAAGAAGTGATAGGGATTTAACAAAAGTCGCAGCTTCCGTAAAAATGTAAATAGTATGATGGATGTCGCCATTAATTGAATTTAGTTTAACGGAATTCTGTTTCACTCATCCAAATGCGTGATTAATTTTATTACCTCTCTTCTAACTTTTTTTTAATATTTTGCTTGCTGGTTATAAAACGAAAATAGCAATGATGTCGCAGGGTCAATTATTTTATGTGACAGGTGCGTGACCAACCATTGCTTATTATAAAAATATCCAATTAATGTTTTGTAATTGCACTCGACTCCACTTTTACGACCTGTTTCTTTGTGAATAGAGACAATTTTTAATTTATATATTTTCATTTCTAGAAGTTGCATCTGAATTGAGCACGCAGCAGCTCTTAGTCTATTGGAAGAAAAAAAAAGAGTGTGGAGGCGTTGTCGTGTAGCCAACCCTATCATTTCCAAAGGGGATAAGGAAAACGACAGTAAGAGCCACCTGCATGAATTATTCATAGCAGAACACACAAGACACGTCTATTCAAGCGACCCCAAATCCCAATACCTCAGACCAGTTTTATAAAAGGAAAAGTTGCCCAACTTATTAGCTCTCCATTCTTAAATCGATTAAGACGATTGTTTTCAATTTGGTTAGCCACCTCCTCCTCTTTACTTGTTTGGACGCGCCATTATTCGGTAATTGCCGTCATTGTGCACTAATTGACAACTTATCAGCGCTCGTGCAGATTTAGGCGTAGGTGGCGCTTTGTAACGGAAGTTGGTTGCAATGCGCCGTAAAAATGTCAAGCATGGACTATTCTACATGGAAGCCAATTAGCATCTTTTGAAAAGAGTGGCTATCCTGCTAAAAGGTCACCTGATAAGTGACTGATTTCGCCTCGCTCGCTCCCTTTTCCCGATGATCCGTCAACTTGACCCGGGTCATCATTTGAATATCTATGCTAATGAAGACACTTGTCCTTTTCGCTGTAGAATTTTCATTTTGCTCGTATGACAATTTTTTTTTTCTTGATTAATTGAGGAAATTGTAAGTCGTCTTACAGAGAAGTCGAACCATCGGGCGGTGCTTTTTGAAGTCGGGGTAATTTGAGTGATGAAATTGGAGAAGCGACGCGAGACGTTCGTCGTTTGGTGAAAATTAAGTTTGAAACTGAAGGAAAATAAATTGAAGAGAAAATTTTTTTTTTCTTAAACTGAGATGGTATATTTAAATGGATGCAGTGTCCATCATTTAGTGATTGATTTGTCATTTTAAAATGATTAATATCGTTAAATGTAAACAAATTTGTGAGCGACATAATAAGGGGAATGTGATTGCCGATTGATTGGTTCAATAATAATAATTCGCATTTGGCATTTTTGTATCGACTATTCCTTTGGGTATGTCAATGTGTATATCTCATTAGTGGCGAACAACACAATGCACTTATGAAGTTATCAAAAATCATGTTCGTTATCGCTTTGGCGTGACCCAATCTGTTTACTTTCGACTCTTTTTAATACCTCAAATGACAAAATGGGTTTGATTAACTTCTTTTTGAAACTATAAAAGATATTTAAATGTAAATATGTCAAACCTCTGCAATATCAAAACTTAGTTTTGTATAATATTTATATGACAATTGTAATTTTTCGGAAGTTGTACATTCATCATTGAAAGAAGGCAGTAGAAAAGAAAGAAGAAAAAAAAAATCTTTTCGTCTTACAACTGGTTTGAAATGCACAGTTTTATGAGTTGAAAAGTTTCCAACAAGAAAAATATCACGGTTGGTCTCATTTATCTTTTCACTCGTGACAATTTGCAGTGTTTTACCCTAAAAGAAATTTTATTCCTTCAACGAGATTGCACCACCCAATTAGAGCATCCTGCAACTGGCCAATAAACCGATTTTTCGCTCGGCTGGTTAACTTCCGTTTCTGGTTGAAACTACGACCCCACTAAGGCCTGCGATCCTGGTGTTCGTAACGACTGGTTCCGGTCACTCCTAAAAAAGCTTTTTATTTTTTTGACACGCGGCGGTCATCTCCGGATGCGGGCCCAAAAATAGACGAAGACGCAATCGACTCTTTAATTCCCCTACCACTATGGGATTACCTCTGAACGTTATTCTCGTGCACTACGAGAAGGAGCTTAAATCCAGCATAATGGAAAAGAAGGCGTATCCTGGCTTGCTCCCCAGGCGCCAACATCATTTCGGAAATGAAGAGATAACTCGCTGCCCCTCGACAATCTGCACCTGAAACCAACTTATCTGCCAGAGACGTTAGATAATTGATATTAAATCGATCCCATTTTATCTTATTTTCCATTTTCTCATGTTCAATTTGCACTTCACTTGGCTTTTTCAAATGTCACGTTCAATTGTAGCCATAATAAATTGTTAGCTTATTTCCTGCACCCTCTGAATCTGCTAGTACTAGTGTTTCGTCCTCTCTTTTATTGCTCAGCCAACGCAGCTTTCAAATTAGCGTGCGCCAGAGACAGTCAAGTGAGGGAAATACGCATGCAAATGTGTCAAGATGTGGCGTGTTGCAAACAATTTTACTTCTTGCTCTACTAAATTTTTTTTTTCTCTCTTTCCTTTTTGCTGGCGAAGGTCGGTGAATTGTCTCTCCTATCTATTCAAGATGAAGATGGGTTACAACTAAAGTCAAGAGCAATAAAAAGAATTTTTTTATGGACTTGGAGGAAAAAAAATGTTGATAGTTTGATCGCGTGTTTCTCGACAGCTGATGGTAGACAGTATTTAAAAAAAAAGAATAGATTTCGATAAGAACAAAAGTGTTTTGCAACACTGACCTTTTTTCATAAGGCAAATCAATTTTAAAGGAGACATACGCAGCTCGGTATAAATAATTTTTTTAAACAAAAGTCTATTCATCCAAGAACTTTTGTTTGTTCAACTCTCCAATTTTTATTTGCAAGAAGCGGTTTTCTTGAAATTCGTGACTGCAACTGTAATTGCAAAAAAAGTCTTCTATTCATGAAAAGAACTGGTCAGGAAAAAAAATAGTATGTTATGTAAATAAAGAGTGGTTATTTGCTCTATCTTTTATACGTTTTTCAATTTTAACCCCTCAGGTTGTTGATGACTAGTTTTGAGTTATGAACTGTAAGGAGAAAAAAAATTTATTTGATTGCTGGAATATTGAAAAGGTGGTTTGGAAGAGTTTTTTTGGGTTTGGGATTTAGTGACGACGCTTTTCATTCGACGCCCAACAGAACTCATAATGGTAGGAGAAGTGAGGAAACAATTTCGGGCACAAGTGTGGTTATTGAAACGTTCTTGCACACAAAGTTGTAGGCCCTATTGAAAAGCGACCCAGTTTGGTGCACGTGACCATAAGAGAAGTTGAGCCCTGATACTCAACTTTATTCCATTGCCACGTGATTGCGACCAAGTGTTGCTGGCTGATATTGACTCTCGTATAAAAGATCCGGCGCCAAACGCGTTCGACAAAGAAAAGCCTCAACCAACTGATTTCATCTTCGATGGAGAAAAAAAAAAAAAAATATCACTTCTTTTCAACTCTATTTTAAAATTAAAAGAAAAAAATATAATAGATAGGCATTCCAAATTGGAATTTTCTTCTATCTTCAACTTTTACTGGCAACATCCTTCTTTAACTAGCAATAAAATAGAGAGTTAGCGCAAATGGGTGTTGCGTATATTTTGCTGCTCTCTTTAATTCAGACTTTAAGACTTATGTCTTATATTGTCATTTATAAAGTCTCTTTCGATGAGCTTGGAATTAGAGGAGTCCAATTATGGAGTAAGAACAAAGTAAATGACGTTTATTGACCCATTTTGTTTGATTATAGGCAATTAGAGTAGGATAAGAAGGGGTGCACATCCGTTGAAAGTCTAATCTGGTGAGTCTTACAAAAGGGAGGAGGAATGGTATGTCTTTGATGGACGCAACTCTTATCGAATGGCCACTACTTGTCGACACCCCTCAGTGCAAGGCCGGCCACAATCTCAAATCCGGTCTTTGTTCCCAACAAGAAGAAGACCTGCTTATACTGTACACGATGCCTTTTGAAAAGAGAGGGGCAAGCAGCCAAAAAGAGGGAGTCTCGTTCTCCTTTTCCTAGAATAAAGAGAAATCTCACGAGCATGAAATTCAAGTATAGAGTAACCTTTCACGGACCAAAGAATTTTGATGATGTTGTTATTATCCAATTCTGTAAAGTTCTAATTTAGCGAAGAAAAATATTTTTGCTCAATTTTCTTATCCTCTGAGATAAAACTTTTTAACTTTTCAATTGAATAGGAGTAAAAAAAAAAACAAAATTCATCGACAGGTGGGTTACGGGAGAAACGCTAATCAGGCATATCTCAGTTCCACGAAATTAACGATCCGTGAATACACGCAACTGACGCCATTCAGTCGCCCGTTTGCGTCCGAGCAAGAACGCCCACACACGCGTCCTCTCGTGGTTTCTACTAGCGGTACGATAATGCACCTGTCGTGTTGTTATTTTTTATTTAAGTGGCACTAATTTTTATTAGACTCGAGTATATTGAAATGTAATTTTTTTCCCCGTTCAAACATCTTTGTCGAACGAAAATCGTATCACGTGACACGATCGATCAATCACTCGTTATTTTCGTGGAAATCTGTGCAGGGTTAATTGGCTGCTCATTATTGCACCTGTCATTCGTCATTAGTTGCTATCTTGTCACCTCAAAGAAATTGTCATTGATCATAGCTGACACGAAGGTCTTAAGATATTTTTTACAAACTTGCGTAAACTGATGACATTTTTTTCCTTTAATCTTCAAATAACACGCTATTTTTGCATCAACTTCATATTTGTTCATTTTTCTATCGATTGTCTCTCGTGGAAGTTTTTTTTTTTAAAGGGAGCTGACATTAAGATAAAAATGAATCGAATTCTTTTAGCGTTGATTTCCAGTCATTAAAGTCTTAATGGGTTCATTCCTAGATCTTCACCTGATATTTTAAAAAAGAGGATTTTGGTCGATATGTTTTTTTTTGCCTTCCACGATAAAAGGTCTTTATCTTCTAAGTAAGACTACTTTCCAATTTTGGTTTTATGTGACTCAAATAACTTTTAAAAAAATATTAGAATTGTGCTATATATCTGCACTGTTTTATGAACAACTTTTTAGTTGAAGAAAAAAAATGTATTTAACACGCATCAAAGTCATATTATGTAAATATGTTGAATTGAATTCTTTAAGAGGGCAATTTGTATTTGGTTTTATCTGATTTTTTCCCCTCCTCATTTATATTGATATCTTTGAAGTATCTGATATCCAACTGGCGTCATATGGTGTTCATTTCCGTATTGGCTGTGCCTTTGGCGAGTTTTGGGTATTTCACAAGGTCCTCAGTTCAAACTCAACTGCTGGGAATTCTGAACGGAGAAGGAAGCCACCGATCTTAGATCAAAGCTAGAGGGGATTGAGAGAGAGAGAGTAAGAGTGCTGAGGTTGCCCACCTTAAAATAAAATGTGTCAGATTGAGTTGGCAGTTGAAGCAAGTTTGAAATGTAGAAAAATATTGGTTAGTTGCTGAAATGACTCAATATTCACAAAACTTTTCTCCAATATAACTTTAAAGAGAGTATAGTGTCGCTTATTAAAGAGGTTATATCAACCTTTTTTTAAACATGCCAACCTAGATGGCGTGTGCTCTCAAAGTGCAGTAATTTGTTTTGGGCACGTGTCATGGGAATTGCAACACATCCCACAGAGACTCATTATAATTTTAAGTAGGTGTGGGAATTTTGTTTTGCTCTTCAACTACCCTTTTGCAGATATAAAACGCCGAGGGAGTTGGCAAGTTTTAAACAAGTTGAGAGAGACTTTGGTCAATACATAAAAGGCTGTTGACTCGACCATTATAATGATGGATGAGATACACAAGAATGATTTGAACTCGAAAATCCCCCTTTGGTTAATCATTTGGTGGGAGCCTGTGTACAGTGACCATTACGAGTTGTCGACAATTCCTTCTTGAGTTGAAGTATTTGTGCGAACCGCTTGAAATGTAATGTCTGATTTATGAAACCATGTATCAAAGGGACAGCTGCAACCGACCGCACTACAAGACCGATATGTGTTGACAGATAAAGATGATCATTCCTCATTCTCATTGTCACATTCAAAACTCTTTCATTAATTATCACGGATAAATATCGATTTGTTTATACTTTTATAAAATCGAGTGCAACTTGTTCAACTCAATCAATAGCTATCTGGTTTTGATTGATACCAGATGTTGCCAGTAACTACATAAAAGTGGCGCACAACTGAAATAGTTTCTAAAATGTTATGTCTCATGCTGTGATGTTGGAATTGTCCAAGGTCAACAAGCAATGGCTGCACGGACAATTGGACGCAGGAAACTTTGAAAAATTGTATTTTGAGGACTATCAACGTTAAAAGTGTGGATTCAATTGCTTGAAGGATTTAAAAAACAAAAATAATTAAACTTAAAAAAAAGTCTCCTACAGTAAGTCTCTCTTTTCAATGCAAGACTTAAGAGTTGATTATTTAAAATTAAAATAAGATTAGATATTAAAAGAAAGTTCGGATAGTGATCAACAATCTCCGCTTCTTTCATTTTCCAGTAAAATAAATTTTGCAATCACTAAGGCAGGCACGTGTGGCCGATACAACCGGAAATAATTCGGCGCTGCAAGTGGAGCCTCGCAACTGCTCAGCGCACGTCAGCTGCAGCAGGAACAGCAGCAGCAGTGAGGATGAGAATAGAGAAAGAGGGGGCCCTCGTTCTATTCCAAAGGGAAAAGCTGCCACCAACTCGTCGAGATGAGGTGGGGGAGGAGAAGACACCGAAGGAAAATTTCCTCGTGCAGTGCAATGAAGCGGGAATAGTGGTGATAAGCCCGAGCGTGTAGCGCCATTCACACGTGCATCGTAGCAATGAAGGGTTGAAACTTTGGTCGAGAGTAATTTCTTACTTCCTTTCTGCCCATTTGTCGACGTCTCGATGAAAGGTTGAAGATCAAGACTTTTGATAAGATTCCGATCATTTAAGTGCAACAAAATCAAATATGTTTAAGGGGGGAAACAAACTTTACTTGGTCAACTGTGGCCTCCAAAAACTCACTTGGCAAATGGAACTTGAAAAAGCTCTGCAATCCATTGCCCCTTGAATTCTCTGCAATACTTAAACCCACTTTCCATAGATTACATTCGGGTCAATTTGGCAAATATTGCGGGCAAAGTGGCTGCAAGGCGGAGCTTTCTCTATTCATTATGCGAATAAGATTTTCTGAGATTAAAATATCTTGGAGGGACTCTCTCTTGATTATAGCTAAATAAAGTTTTAGAACGCAATACGTATTTTTCATTTTCATGTTTACTCAAAATATTTATCCAGAATTTTTGAATGCTGATTAAAAAGAAGCAAAAAAAAAAAATCAAAAGTTCTTGGTGTGAGCCTAAGGGTTTTAAGAGTTAATGAAATTCCAATATAGTTTTCAAGCTGACTTAGTTCAGCAGTATCTCCTTGTATGTCATGCAATAATAGCCTCAAGTTGGATTATTCATCAGCTTTGAATAATTTTTTTCTTGCAACTTTTAGAAATTTGTTTATGCCTTTGGGAAGAATTTCACTATATTTTATAATAAAGAGGTCTGTTTTGCATTTTGGGTTACTTTGCAGTTTTTTTCTCCTTATTTATCACATGACGAAAGAAAAATCATAATAAGGCACACAAAGTATTGTGTATTTTTTGGATATGTCAAAGACATGCGCAAAATTGATTGGAAGTAAGACCCTTATTTTTTTCTCTTATTCAAAAAATACTTGATAAAAATATCATGAATTGAAATATTGATGACGTCATGTTAGCTGTAGGCAAGATGGATTTTAATTCTACTCTGATTTTTCTTCTTGTGTCTGCTGGGGAGAAGACGAATAGTCCATTAAGCCAACATTGGTGGCTACAAATCTTGTTCCTTGATGACGTCAGCCTGCAGGGGGTCCAAAAACTTTTTCCTTGGAAATCTTCCGTCATGAGAAAGAGAAGTCTCTGTCACTCAAATTGATTGTTTTTTTTTCTTTTCCCTTCTTTCTTTTTATATTCTTTTGTCACCGGCAAAACCCAAAGAAGATCAAGGAAAGAATTATTGATGGTCACCATAGAAATAGACGGAATTTTCTCTTTTTCCTTTTTGACAAGCATTTGGTCATTTTTATTTCTTGAGGAAGTTATTTATTAAGATTCTGTTTGATGGTTTTTGATCCAACTTCCGGTTTTTGTTTGGCGCCAAAGGAATATTTTTATTAATCGTAAGACATTAATCATTTTCTATTGAAAACAAAAACGTATAAATTTAGTTTGATGTTCAATTGATGTGTTTTGACATCCAAAGATGAATTGATCGAAGTAAGACAACGGCAAACTGATGTCTTCAATTTGAGCAATTTTTTTTTAAATGTAGCAAGAGAGAGTAATAAGTTGTGAGGAAATAAAGAAAAAAGTTGGCTCACGCATTTTCAAATGTTAGAGTTTGATCGATAAAGTCATTTATCAATAGGGACAAATTACAGTCGACTTTTCTCTTTTACTTCTTTGCACTGCGTGTTTGACTTTATCGATTTCAATCAGAGTAACTTTCCAAAATGTTAATATTCTAAATGGGAAAAGGTGTCAAATGTTATAAATAACTTTCCGGCTCATTTTCGAAAACATTATTTGTTGAATCAATTAATTGTGATGAAAAAATTGTAGAAAATGGATTGAAATGGATGTGAAGAGTTTTTATCTTGAATGCAACATTAAGTAAGGATCAAGGAGATGAAGCTCATTGGAGGCCTTATCAGAGAGGCGGATGTGACCATATAGTGGAGAGTTGATGCCCTTTTGTAGAGCTCGTACCGGCCAATTATTTCATGGGGGAAAAGGTTGTCCTCTCATTTAGCTAGGTTGAGTCGCTCGTCTAAGCTCAAACTGCCATATTGTGATGCTCAGGCGACCCCTAATGGCCCTTAATGCATTTAATTGGCAAGTAGGTCGCCCGGATAAACACGCGAGGCAATGGACTGGTAAGAAAACTCCTCTCTTTTCCCCTTTTCACAATTTTTTCCTGGAAAATGAGAAATTTCTTATTACGTTTTAAACACGCTATAATTTGCAACCACTTGGATATGTCACTGCAATGTTATTAATTTCCGTTTTCTTTTTAAAAAGAACTCGCTTGGTCGAGATAATGAGATTTGTGTGACACGAGAATGGAAAACTCTTATATATCGTCGTCGCCACTCTCTTTTCCTACGAATATATATTGGAAAAATGGGTGAGAGAAGCAAAAGTTGATCAAATATCCGTTGACAAGAGTTTAAAGGAAGAAAAGAAAAAAAAATCTTTTTAAAAAAAAAAGTTAGAGAACTAATCTCGAGATGTGATTTCTCAAACATCCCTCAAAAGTTGGGAAGATAGGCTCCTGTTCGCAGATATTGCGAATTCGGAAATGTTTCCACTTTATGAATTTTTCTCTCTCCCCGTGAAAAATCGATACAGACACACACACATCTCAAGATAGAAGATTTGGACAGACGGATAATATGACACGTTCTCTGAAAAAAGAAGGAAATCTTCTATTTTTCACATTCTTTTTACTCAGAGAATAATTATTTTCAAAGTTTAATTCGCTATTGAGATGATTAATTCACGTTTTGGGATTGGTAAAATGAAAAGTTTAGCAAAGTTTTCAAAGTGGGTTATATGGAGAGTGTGTTGTTGGTATGATATGTGCTCCGGGGCCAAGTAAAGCTCTCTAATTATCTTCATCCCTATGGAACGCACGCCTGAATATTGATTTCTGTTGCCTAATTCCTTTTCAGTTGAAGTGGTTGAAGGCAAGATTATCCTGGATTATTTCGTCGTTTTGATACAAAAGGCGAATGTTGGCTCCACGTCCTACTCTACTTAAGTGTCTTAACAGGTGTTTCCAAGTAACGCTCCATTGGAAAATGAACGGCAAAAAAATCGGTTTGTTCGAGCATTCACGTGTGATTTCATTCACTCAAATAATGAAAGGAAATTAAATTTTACAAAACATTTCTTTTTCAATTTAAACATAAAACTTCAAGACAAAAGAGAAATCGCCTTCAACTTGTCAATATTAAGATTTAATATTTTCTTCAAGATTCCAATAGTAATATTTTTTCTGATATAATAATAATATTAAGAAGTCTTATATATTAAATTATATACAAACATGAATTAGATTCACCACCGTTAGTGACCGCCTAAATAAATTAAAAAAAACTCCGCCTTAGCGTGAGGCTTCCCTGCAGGGCACAATTTTAATTTACGCTGCACGGAAAACCTTTTAACTTTAACTCGGGTTAAGTATTTACCCATAACTTGATGGGTTTTCCTCTTTAACTCTATTAATTCAATTAACGTTATAAATATGATTTCTAGTCTCGGTGTGACCTACCAACAAACTTTGTGAAATATTATCAGTAGCCATTTTTTTGGTGGGTGCTTAAAGAAAACAGGAAAAATGAAAACTCCGCCTTGATGTCTCGCAGAAACTTGGCGTGGAACGAGATTAGTGTGCTTAACGCAGATAACAAATTGTAAAGTTGGATGTATGGAAGAGTGTCGAGAGAAAAGGCTTCAACCCTATTACCCTGGCGATGCCTTTGGGGCGAAAGAAACGTCTTTCTGTGCAATATACACTCAGCTTGTCGTTAATATAGTGTGCGTGTGTGATGAGGGGGTGTATACAGACCTCTGTCAGGAGATGGGGGAAAAACAGGGAGAGCAAAACGAGGCGCCTGTTGGTTCCAAGATGGGAGCAGTTCATCTTGCAGATGAGATGGTTGTTTGTCGTGTTAGGCAAAAGTCGTTTCCACACATGCGCATCCGAATTTGTGTTGGTGCCTCTCACAGCGTTTCGTCTAGATGGCCGTCATGGGATGGAGACGAATGACGTCTGATTTCCGATGCGTTTTTTCTGTAACTCGCCAATTGGGTGTGGCTTGGGGCAGACTTAAAATGGCGCTTATATATCACCATTGGCCTAAAGGAGAAAGTGAACAAATCGTTTTTAATGTTGAAACCTCTCCTAAATCCTATTGAAACAATAAGAAAATTGAGACCCGTCTTAAAAATAGCATTTCTTAATACTTAAAGGTTTTATTGAGCTTATTTTAAACTTGAATGGCATCCAACAGGATTTTACATCACAGAGGTTGTAGTTACATTATTCTGCCTCATCAATTTTAATCTATAAGGGTAAAGTGTATTACCGTGTGTCATTCAGGGAGACACCTTTGCCCAAGGTACAATATACAAACCATGATCTTTGCAAATGACATGGAAAGTTTGTAATTTTTTTATTCTAATTACGTTTCCTGATGGGCAATGTCATTTTAATTTTATCACATTTTTCACATTCGTTGTCAACTTGATAGTGATTGATGGTAATTTGTATCTTATTTTCATTCGAGATAAATGAGTGTGACTCTTAAATTTTTTTTTAAACACTTTGCACTGCAATTGGCTCAAAACCGCACTAGTTACTCTGTTGGACGTGAGGGGTCGGTGCTGAAAGGGCAGTTATGGCCAGAGCGTGGAGCGTGTGGGCGGCAAAGTAAATTGCACGTAGCAAACCGCGAATACCACTTTGAGAAAGAGAAAATAAGATGTCGAAACTTGTAATCTCCCGAATCAAAATTCATAGGGTTTAGATCTGTTTTCTTATTGGATCGCGGGTAAGCATATTAGCCAACGATTTATCTTCAATCTGCCTCTCAATTTGCGGCCTCTTGTCGGCCAAATGCATCTGGGCATGGATCAATAGCCAATATCCTATCTTCCCCCTTTAGGGTGGCGAAAATGAGATCAGTATAAAGCTCCAATTCTAATTGGCTATCGTTGCTGGCAGACAGACGATCACGTTCCCATGCTCGTCAACAAGACAAGATGGATGATGAAGACAACGTGTTTGTTACCTGCTAATTAGATCGCTTTGAGATGCGCCGAAATTCATAATTGTAGCAAATCCTTTATTATTATTATTATTGAGATTAAGCAAAAGGATTATGTTGCTCGTTCAATTGGCTTAAAGGAAGGCAGAATGTTGGCCCACTTTTGTGGCAACCAAAGACAGACACTTTTGCCTGAGTTTTAAGACTTGCAGCCAATTACGGCTTTTGCTGCATGAACAAAGTTGCGAGACCCCATAGGAGATGTTCTGCCTGGGTGGTTTTCCGGGTTTTAAACTGCTGTTTTCCATTACACACGCCAACGGACAAAGAGAGTGACTTGCACATTATGTAGTCTTCACCGCTCATCTGACTTCGTATATCAAGGCGACGACAAAAATAAAAGGCCAAACTTGTTTACTACACGTTGCACTCGGTGTAAACAACGGATATACAACATGTTCTTTTCATTTATTTGCTTTACTTTTTTTGAGGGGAGGATTAGACTTAACCTAATTTGTAGCTTGTTTCTTGCGCTTCTCTATTTCGCTTTAAAATCCATTTAGTGAGAGTCATTTGTGTGAGTGTGTGTGCGTATGTCCACGGTAGTAACTCAATTAGGGTGTACAGCACTGATAAAGGGCGGTCGCATTTTAAATAACCACAAGTTTGTCATAAATGTTTACAAGAGATTTTCAACGTTTTCTTTTTTGATTAATTATTACTAAATATTATACAAAATTTTGCTAAAATATTTTGCAATCATTTTTATAACTGATGATTTTTGTGCCTTTTATACAAAAAAGGGTGAGGCTCCGAAATTGATAAAAGGAATTGAATTCTAACATTTGCTTGAAATTAATAAAGTTTCAACGATTCCCACGATTAACATTTGTCATGCGCATTTCGCATAATTCCCACTCGATATCACTCGATTAATTTATAGCATTATTAAAAAAGAAAGACTTATATCGGTGCGCCAGGGCGTTTCCAACTTTTTCTCCTAATTTAATACAACGTTTTAGTTTTTAATCGGATAAAAAGTGATGGAATTTCGTGAAACTTGTGAAATATTAAGTAGATTAAAATATAACTCTTTTTGAGGAAAAAAAAAAAAAAACAAGAGGTAAAAGATTAAGTGCTTAAAATTGTATGTCGAGAGAACGAGATGAAATGTTAGAAGAGGCGAAAATAGAGTTGGTAAAGGTTTGGAGACGCAGCATGACGTTGGTGCGAGGGTCATAAGTCATGTCGGTGCACGTCCACATTGCACGATAGGAGCATAAATCTTGATTTATGCTCGATTGAGTGTGGCAAGAGTTTATCAAAAGGCGTCCAGATTATTCGTGTAACGTTAAGAAAATGGATGGACGAGTCGTGCTCTTGGCTCACTTGACGGCTTTAATGGAGACGCAAATTAATCTGGACCCATCTGCCCTCGTCGACTGAGGGATTGCGACTAACACGTGTATACGTGTTACGCTGTTTACACTGAAACCTCCTTTTATTGCGTCAATGCTAGTGGAATTCGCGTTGTTGCTCGTTATTTTATAGCGTCGTAAAAGGCGTTGCAAGAGTGGCGCTAATTTGTGCGCAACTCTAGCCTCGTGTGGAATTTCATCAGATCTTGATTTTGTGAAAATGCACTCATCAATTTATCTTGGAGCGGCAAAAAAATATAAAAGCAAGTGTATGAGTGTTTGTAATCGTGTAATTACTCCATCTACAAACAAGCAGAGTTAATAAAGAGAAAATGCACACAGATGAAGAGATAACGAATATAATATCGAGATGGAATTTATTAGATACAAGTTTCTTTTCAAAGAGAAAATGTTTAAAATGAGATTTGTGCGCATTGAAAATATATTTTGATTTAGCTGTAACGAATTGGTGTCGTGCGGCCTTGACGAGTGGAAACCAGTTGCAAGATAATGAGTCGGGCAAATATTGATAAATGAAGCAAGAGAAACAACAAAAGCCCATTTGAATGGTCCGAACGTGCAAAATCCCCCGTTCGGCTATTCCCAAGTGTTTTCACGGGGCGAATCATTTATTTATGCAACTTTGGTCGAGAGAGTAGAACCATTAATTATTCACTCTAAACTCGACACAAATCCTGCATGTACTAAGCACAATTGAGTCTGTTTATCTCTTTTCCAATCCGATGGGGCAACATGAAAAATTCAATCCCAAATGGTTATACCTTTCCTCTCTTATTATTATGACATTTATTGATCATTAGAAAACCACAACTTTTATAATCAACCGATCGATCATTGATCACTAAAGGAAAAAAAAAAAAATCATTCAAAAGATAAAATTTGCTATGAGATCTGTCAGCGTATTTTAAGTTGAATTCAACCAGATAACGTCACATTTGAATATTAAAAATGTAGCTTGTGCTCGTCAAGAGACACGTCCCTTTCTAGATAACAAGCCTAACATTGGTATAAATAAGACTTGTCTCTTCTCTTCTATTTTATTGGACGAAATAAGCGAGTCCGTTGCCAATTTGCTCTTCTTTTTCAGCCGGTGCAGTCATCATCCGTAAAAATTTGACGTGGAAATCCTTCCGAGCGGAAGTATTTGCCATTTGATCGATTAACCACGTAGGAAAAAAAAAAAAAAAAACTAATAGTGGCCCGACCAATCGACCGTATTTTTTGAGTGGTATGACAAAAGTGTTATAAAACACGTTTAGGTCAGCCTTTAAAAAAAACAAACGTTTGATTATATTTGATTTTTATCGATTAAAGAAAAAAAAAATGAGGAAACATCAAAATAAATATTTTAGTCGACTACACTTGTAGGTATTGCACAAACTGAAACCATGAATAGTTAAACCTGCAATTACAGACTTAAAGACCATGAACCTTACGAAAAACTCAATATTAGAAGGGACCTTGCGCGAACAATAGATTCAAACGTTACCACCAGAGTGCGAATTGAATTTCCATCCAGCCTGCCGAATATTATCATTCGCTTTTAGTTATTATATTTTATAATACAGCTGGAAAAATGGACTCATAATTTCGTATATCTTATGTCATATTGGTCATAACAAGTGTGTATGGGGGTAGTTAGATTGAAATTAGAATGTACAACGACGCGTGTCGTGAGCATTACTCAAAGGACAAGTGGTATCCATAATCAAACCAGACTAATGTGAATTCTTTGGAATGATTTTAGTGTTTGTAAGTAATTGGCGGACCAGGTGAAGATAGATGCGGGAGAGAATTGTAGCTTTTAGGTGTGGGGGAGTATTGTGTAAGGCGTATTTCCTGTGAGTAAGACCGAGTGCCAATAAAATTGGCTCCTGGAGAAAAGCCGAGGCGGCGTTGCTCTTGTTTTTAGTTTGTTGCTGTTTTTACTTGTTATTCCAAACACATTCGCCTTAGATTACCGAGTCTCAACATCTTTAATTCGATCCACGAGTGTTGGCCGTTTTATCGTAATGGTATTTTCAAATGAAAAAGGTTTCTTTTTGATCAAATGTAAATTTGATGAATTCTTTACGTTGTCAATTTTGAAGTAAAGAGAAAACAATATAAAACCTTTTCTCTTTTCTCTAAATTAAAGAGTGCCAAGTGCACCAATTGTGCAAATTACTTCTAATTAAGCGCTAAAAGACTAGCAAAGTGATGTTTGCTAACTCCACTTGTCGCTACAATTATCTAAACTTACCTGTCATCAGGTAGAATTTCTCATTTTTCATTTAGACACTATTTTTTTAATTTCCTCTCTCCGCTTCATCGAACTGACATAAAAAATTAAATGTCTCGTTGAATTACCTTCATTCGTGACACAATAAAATAATGGTAAAGACCTATTTTGCCTCTGATTTTTTAGTTTCTATAAATAAAAATTTGATTTATGCAAGAAACGTGACTGCGATGAATTACTCTCACAACAACGATCCATCACATTACAAGTTTATTCTGCTGGAAAATTATTACGAAACGTAAATACAATACAAGAGATGCGTTCTTTTGGAAAAATAGAAAATCGAAAAATAATGCAACAGTGTTTTACAACTTTGGCAAACCGATACAACAACACGTGCCAAAAAGGAAAAAAAAAAAGTCAAGAAAGGATGGAGACAGAAAGAGCAAAGAAAGAAAAAAAAAAAGAGTGAGCTGCCACGGTGAAAAACGATACTAATATCCCTAGAACCTTGATATACACAACCCAAAGGCAAAACGTGCCTTAGCAACTATGTAGAGAAAGTAAAGGAAAAAAAAAATTTTTTTTTCTTGGGTCGTCAACTCAAAATTCAAGTCTCGGAATGTAAATGACTAGAATAGGTGTTTGAAGGCGATAGACCACGTACTCTTTATTTCTATGTAAATGAACTTTGTATAATACATTCAATGAGGCTTGATGATTCGGCTCAAATGTAGCTGAATAATTTTCTCTACTGATAGAAAACTGTTTCCTTGACGAGTTTTAAGATTTTTTTTTTCTTTAAACGTATTTGCCTTTTAAAAAGGATTTTTTTCTCTCTCTCTTTCGTGCACTCATCTGCTCTTCAATTCGTGAATAATGTTTTCTTTTTATTTTTTCTTAGGAGAAATAAAAAAGGAATGATAAAGGGAAAAGGCTTATGTTTATGTATTTTTTTTTCTCTCTTTAAATTTGAAAAATTGTAAGGGTTTGTGATAAATGAGTTGAGAAAACATGTCGTGTGTGTATAATAAATAATTTAATATTTAATTCGGAAAAATTTGCCACAATGGGCGGCTTAGAAGATTTGAAAAGAAAGCTTTGTGTAAATATTTCTCTGACCATTGGCAATTTATGTAACGTTCATAATTTATCAGGGATAAAAATATAATATCGGACTTGTTAGTTTTCCTGGAATGTTCAATTCAATTTGTATTCCTTTTGAAAATTTTACCTGTAAATTAACATTTTAACAGTTGTGAACGATTGTTTTTTTCTTTATCCATGTAGAAAATTCAAAGTATGATGTTACATGAAATTCAAATTCATCAATTATAACATTGAATGTAATCAATAGTTTATGTATGTGGAGATAAACTTTAATCGTAATTTATCTGCTGTATGTTTCGGCATGCCTTTATTAGGATTAACAGTAAACAGCAATAATCGCATAAACTCATATACAATCGATTAGAAATGTATAGTAATATTTTAATTACTTCACTTTTTCAAAATTCCTTGTGGAACATCTACAGAAACGTTACAGAATATTTATCTCTCCAGTTATTACAATAATTTTTGAGAGATTTGCAAAATATTTGCTTTTCTTTTACTGCAACTTCAAATTTTAAATTTTTATAGTCACTTTAACACTTTGAGGCAAAGTTGTAGCACATCAGCATCAAATAATCAAAAAAAAAACATTGATTTTCAGAAAAAATTTACAATATAAAATATTTTCTAAGCAGATTAAATCCAACCACTAATCCGCCCATCTGATTTTATTTTTAAAATACATACTGTGGTAATAGTTTGGGGGCTCCATCCGGGCGATTTTTATTATAATCTGTTATTTATTACTGATTCATGTGTATACACATACATCAGGCTCCTTTCGATTTGAGAGTGTACTCCATTATTCACGATGGAAAGAGCGAATTTCAAGTAACTGCCACCAGTCGTTCTAATATTTATTTAATCTTAAAAATTGGAGATGCATTTACACGGGTGGTTTATTCATGATCACTCTTTTCTTTATTCTTTACCTGTATTTTTTTTATTATGTATCAACAGGGTTGATGGCTGAGAAGTTAATTATCATTCTTGAACCCTCCATAATTAGATTATTCAAGCAATGTGTCAGACGTTGCTGTCTTGTCAACTTTGATTTGTCACGATCCAAGCAAAAGCAATTTGCAATATTGCGTGCACTTCGTAATGAGATGAGCATTAAGACAGGTGTGGGGCTCGTCTCAAATGAAAAGGGCTTGAACTTTTACATTTTTTTTTCTTTCTCCCAATTCATTTAAAACCATCATGTTTAGCTTTTCTCTTAAGATTGCAAACTCTTTTTTACTTCTTGTCCATCCCAGCGATTCTTAATTAACCGAATACCTAATGAGATGAGGTGCTGGGGGACCGATAGAATAATATTTAAAACTTAATTAGAAGCTGCACATTTTTTTTTCCTTTTTTGTGTATATAAAAAGAAAGCAGCCGTTGAAATGAGACAGAAGTTTGCATCTTTGCCAAGAAAAAAAAAAGATCAGTTTTAAAGGTTGCGTTTTGAAGTTTAAGTCTTCTCTACATGCATTTTACACACACTGTGGTTGAATATTCAAACTTCTCAAAATGTGAATAATTCATGAAATGATCAGAGCAAGGAATGGGGGACATTCGTCAACATAGTTCCACTTCACTTATGTATTCAATTGATTTTTTTTTATTCTGTTGACATTTTGAGAAAAGGAAATTAACTAAAGGAAAAAAAATTAAATTCACATGTCGAGTTTTAAATTTGAGGGTTGAAAAATTTAACGATTCAATTATTTGTGTTAATGATAGTTATACATCACGGAAGGTAATTTTAATGTTGCAGTTGAGATTGAGAGCTACTGAATATTAATTGCGTGCGTTTTGCTATGTTAAAAGTTAGGGAAAATGATTAAATTATTTAAATTAAAAAATGTGTTTGATTAGTTTCACCAACATGAAAAATCCATTTTATTTTGAAAAAGATCTCTCATTTACATAATCTGGAAAAAGCCATTTCAGGGATTAAAGTGCAATAATATTTTGACATTTAAGAAGTGGTGCGCACAAACATTAAGTAATATCAACATGAAAACACGAATATTTTAAGAAAAGTGTGTGAGTCGGTGATAAGAAATGAAACGTCATAAACCTTGACACATCTTTTTATTCTCTTGAATTAAAATAAATATTTAGATTGCGTATTTTTACGAGTGACAATTTTTATTTAGATTCTCCTTACTACAATGTCATAGAGAGGATACAACTCCCAGATGAGTCTTAATTCAATTTTGTAATTTTGTTTCCTCTCACTGCAATTCTCTCTTGGGGTCATGGCGAGGAAAGAACCAATTAAAACGAGACCGTGTTTTTTCTCTCTTTTTATCAAACTAGATGGAAAATGGAGTGTATAGGAAATAGGGAAAACAATTCTTCAAGTTGAGTGTTGCCAAATAGATGGCAATGGCAACGATAAGGTGGCAATTATCTCAATTAATGTGAAACTCGTAATGGAAGGCAGTGAGTTTCAAATCAATCTAATAAGTTGCCCACTTTCATTTCCCAATGGCCGAGGGCGAGTGAGTGAGTTCCTCGTCTAATTAGATAGACGAATTGTCTGTTTGTTCAGTTATTTGCATGGACAAACTTTGTTACAGCTGCAGGCTTCCTTTTAATCAATGTCTGAAAAACTGAAAAATAAATCACATCATCAAGTATTTATGATGAGTGAAAAGTGTTTGCAGTTGGTGGGAATTTTAACTGAGGGCCAAAACCATTTTTGACAATTAATAGAAAAGTTAATTGCATATTTCTCTTCCTTTTGTTTATATATGAGTGGTGGTGGTCTTTTGCTAGAAGGTGTACGTTGGCGAGTAAACATTGCGGTAACAGGTGGCTCGGACAGATTTAAAATTGTAATTAGCTGTGTCAACATGTATAAAAGCTATGAGAGGGCAACTAACAATTTATTGGTTGCTCATCTCTTGTCGTCTCCCTGTTTGTTAGCGAATCCCTTTATAACCTCAATTCAACCTATTGAGTAAACTTTTATAAAGAAAAACAAAATTTTATTCGAAAATTTTATTCAGAGTTTGCTGCTTTCCTTACTGCACAACATCCGAAAAGTAATTTTCACACAAGTAATTTCTCTGAGAGAAATAAGTGTTTTTTAAAATGCAAAAACGCATTTAAGCGTCCTAACTAGGGCTAAAAGCCAATTTACACAGGTATTTAAATGACTTTTGATTACTCAAGGGCATAGCCAAATGCTGCGCAAGCCCAGCTATCCGCACATTGAAACCCACGGATAGTTGCAGATTGCACAACTTCTCAACGCCAAGCCACATCCGTCAGCTTTTCTCAAAACCGAGAGGTTGCTTCCGTCTCTGCTGAGATTTATTCATAGCTGTTCCTCTTGTAACTTTGGTACGCGCTATAAGCTCGTCATCTTTAGACTTTTCTAACGTATGGTCGTACCGCAAAGAAAACCAAATGTGTTATTACTCGATACATTATTGATTAAGAAGTGCACACTCGTGATTTAAGTCTTTTCGTTTATCTAGTAAGGAAATGGCTTTTACTATAGAGTAACTTATCGTAGATAAAATGAAAAATTTAAAGCAATTATAAAATGGGCGTCATTTTGCCCCTCCCTGAACGGACGTTGAAACATGGCCTTCCCCTGAGGCCAATTCATTCTTCGCGCGCCACCTGCCTCGTTTTACACTAAGTGAGTGAGATTGATGGCCCATTCAATTTTGTATGTTTGTCATAGAATTTGTACTGCAGGCGTAGAAACAACACCTGCCTCAATTCTCTCATCTCAATTTCAAAGTATCACACGTGTTACCACTTGTCTATATGTTTTTATTCCCATATTATCACTTATCAATGTTGTCCTTATATCTCACAAACATAAACATTTCTTTCAATCAATTGAAATTTGTAGGTAAAAATATTTATTTTAGTTTAACAAAAAGTTTTAAGTGCGCACTATTTTGTTTTTGAATTGGGAAAATAAAGCAGCTGTTGTTTTGGTGGAAAAATCAATTTTTTTTTTCTACGGAATTTAATTTAGCTTGAGGAAACATTTTTTGGGTGGGGGAGTTGGACCTTTTCATAAATAAACTTATCGATTATTTTGAGAGATATTTTATATCTTAACTTTTCAATTTCTTTTCTGATCCATTTATTCACGTAATGGTCGTTGCCTAGGACTGGTTTTAAAAATTGATGCAATTATATGTTGTGTACAAGAGACTAGGCTTTCCATTACAAATAAGAATCCTTATTTTTTTTTTCTTTCCCTACCCACCCACTCATTGAAACTCGGTGTCCTTCTTTATTGGTACACACTGAGGTTTCCAATTGTACGATTTTTCAAACGGAACCCCAGCAAAAGTAGAGGGAAATGAAACGCCAGAAATTGGCTTCCGGTTGGTGGGAGACGACAGCAGGATGTCGTCTTATATTTGTCTCTTTCTTTGTCATTGAAGATGATGAGCCAGCGTTAAAAGTTTTTTAAGGATGGAAAAAAAAAATTGGATTTTTCAATTTTTTTTTTAATTTTCATTTTCTTCAGGGAGAAAAATTGGTTGTTTGTTCATTGAAGAAGTTTAATTCATTTTTAAGTTTGATGATATTATAGAAGAATTGACACGAGGGAAGAGAGAAATCGGTTTATGAAAAGTTGTTAAGAAATAATTTATAGGAGAAGGAGGAGAATATAGACTACTAATGGCATCCTAGGGGTACCATCATCTTCCTGACTCTGCTATGCATTTGCTTGTTAAAGGTATAATTGATTCGCTCGACCGACACTGGCAATCACACAATCGCTGTTGGCTTTTTTTCCTATGTGGGGGGATGTGTTTCTAGGGCAATATGTCCATTTGAAAACTGAGTCTTTTGTTATAGAGTTTTGCCCGAATTCTTGTTTGGTTTGAATAGAGTCTTGTTTGCTTTTCTTAATGATGTCCCTTTAAAAGGAAAGTAAAGATTCTCTGGAGACAAAAGTCGTATTATATGCAGTAACCAATTTTTGAAACCTAAAAATGTTTTCTTCTTGATGATTTATAATTCATGTTGTGTAATTTTTAAGGGTTTTGAGGCAATTAAATTATAAAAATGTTTTATACAACACATCTTAATGGCCACTTAAGTTTTTCAAATTAAGTTTAAAATGTTTCCTTAAAAAAGTTTTTGAAGGATTTTCACGTGACTTGTAATAACTTGGAAGATTCAGGTTCTCACACCAAATATATGAAATGTCATTCGCTTTGTATCGGTGGACAACGTCTGATGCGACTTTGGACACGACCTAATTAAATGCAATCAATTTGTTATCCCGATAGATTACACAAATTTAATTTTAAAGCCCTTACTGACACATTATCTTAGGAGAAATCTTTAAAAAAGATTGTCGATTAACTCCTCCTTGCGCAAAAGTTCAGAAATTCCTGTTTACAGTCATTGGCGGTATAATTTAGTTTGCTGGTCACCACTGCTTTCTAATTCCTTTCTCGGTGTACAATTAAGCGAGTGTTTGCATCGTGTGCCTTTCTGGTGATTCAACCTTTGGCTTAATGACGCGTGTGTTGATGGTGTTTTCATGCCTGTTCACGCGCACATTGCAATTTGCATCCCGACGACGTTTTTTTTCCTTCTTCCTCCTTCTCCCTTCCAAATCTAATACCCCTTCATTGGAGACCGGAAAAAAATTCAACCAATTTCCTTCCACCTTCTTTCCTCTTCTTCTTCTTTTTTTTTTTTTTTTTTCTTTGACAAAATTTGGCCCAACTTTTGAGGATGAGTCTCTGGCAATGGCGAATGATTTATGGCGTGATTACTCACGTTACTAACCCCTTCATTTGTCTACTAAAGAATTGAAAATTCACTTTATAAAGTCACAAGAAAAATAAAAGGTGACACACGACACAAAAGTTGAGTTAGAAAACTTGATATTTTCCTCCCTTCTTTTCATTTAAAACCTATTGCAGGTTTAATGGAGGGGATTTTTCCGAAACCCATCTAAAATTTTGAGAGTAAAAATTATTTTTAATTTTATTCGATCATAAAAAAAGTTGTATGGGCCAAACGTTTGATGAGACACTCGTTTTGAACGCGATTGAGAAAAAGGCGATGTTTTTATAGGTTTGCCATTTCCTGTTTGATAGCCCTCGTCTCTTCTTATGGTTTTCCATCAACTTCTGTAGCCAATAAATCTGTCTTTAAAATAAAAAAAAAAATAAAAAAATTGAACGATACTAATTAGAAATTGGAAAATCTTTTTTTTTTCTTTTTTGATTAAGTATGAAATGTCCACAAGTTCTTTTTATCGTAATTTCGTCTTAGGGGCAGTGTCATTAGGAAAAAAGCTTTTTCTATTTGACAGTGGTTTTCCATTTGCCTTAGATACCATTATGGACAGAGAGACGCGTCCATCGATCGAGCACACAACTCAAGGGCCCGTAGTGTGTCCACCCTCATCTTTGTCTCTCTTTGATCAATTTGTCTTGCTCTTTGCAAATTGATTGCAATATGTCGTAAATTTATTTGGTTAATCAGACCTATCCGAAATCGATTGGGAAGGAGGAGTTTGCACCTGCGTTGTTGGGTGTGTGATATTCCGATCTAAAGTTTCGGAGGAAATTAACGAAATAAATAATTCAGTATTGAAGCAATTGCATGGCCAAAACGTGTCGTTCGGCAGCGGTAGTAGTTTTGTGTTTTGGGCGTGGTTGGCGAGCATGAAATTCCTCTAATGGAAAAGGGAACCGCCTTACATCCAAGGCGAATAAAAATTTTAACTTTAGACGTTACAAGGTTTTCATGCAAAGAAACTATTTCGTAACATGCACTTTTGAGGCGGTAAAAGTTGCAAGTGGATGCACTTGAATGTCAATTTTTTTTTTATTTTTTATTTGCAGTTTCAAAAATGTCTGAAATTGGTCACACAAACAAACTTAGTCAGTTAATGAAACTGATGAACAATACTTTACCCATCTTCTTGCAGCCATTTTACTCGCTAGATAGGAATTTCTATTCACAAAAAATTCATATATTTTGAATAAATATTTTCTTGTTTCATTTGGACGGATCGGATTTTTTTTCTTTCTTTTCTTTTCAATTGAGTAGGAAACCGCAAGATGACCTCAATTTCTTCCGCTGCAAAGAAACGTAAGATGAGAAATCCGCTAACAACTTGGCATGCAGTCAATGCCAAAGAAGAAAGAAAAGAAACCCCGGTCTAAAATTGCTTCTTATTTGTTTCGTTTTGATTCCCTACTATCTTCAATATAAAAAATAAAGTATTTGCTGAATGTAATTTACTTCGCAATTTCTTCTTCATCAATAACAACGTATAGAAGCAAGAATGATTGTCTAATCAACTCATTTATTTTTCTTCTAAGTAAGTTATGTGAGAAAGAAAAATGAATCTTGAAAAAGAAATATTATTGGAAATGATTTAAACCTGAATATTTTACACACGTGACATTTACGTCATACTAAAGAAAAATTACTTCTTAACCGTTGGCAAAATGAGATTTCCGTTACGAAATTTGACACCAGGGAAAATCGACTGCTCTAATATAAGAAAAGGTAAAATATTAAAATATCAATAAGTTTAAAAGCATTACAAACGTTTACATCGATCCAATTTGAGATTTTGAGGAGTTTATAACATGAACCAAAAAATATTTTGTAAACATTCACAAGTTTGCTACTTGAAAAAAAAACTGACTGACATAGCGTAATTTGAGGGCGTTTGATAGACACGTTAATTATAATTTTTTTAAAATTTACCATTGACATTTCCTCATACTGTTAAAAGATCATCTGTCCATCCTCTTTAGGGTGGAACTTTTCTCTTCACTTTTTTATTTATACACATTTTTTTTATAAGTTCCTCATGTTGTCAGCCTCGTATCTGTTTAATGCACTAGTGTGGATATCTATTAGCTGGTGCGAGTCTTTTCCCCTATAATTCTTTTACGAGCCAGGTAATAATTTTTGTTGCACCAGTTTTGCTTCCTCCTCAAGGGTCGTAACGTGAGTTGCACACCCTTTTTTTTTTTTTTTTTACTCCTCTCTATACCCTTAACATCTGCTTCTCCTCTATGCTTTGAGGTTTGCTTTTTATTGGTATTGATTGTGAAGATTTTGCTTGGGAAAAGATTTTATTTCGTTAATTGAGACGTTGCAAGCTCAAGAGGTTGCAACAAATACAGTTAAGTCAAGTATAAACCCGCGTGTCATGCAAATTGTGTCTATGATAGACGTAATGGGTTTACGAGTGCGATTTTTGAGGGGAAAAACGATGCATGTTTGATGAGAATATTTTGTTTTTTGTTACATTTCAATGAGTTACAAATTAACTGTTAGCCGAAACATAACGGATTAAATTTTATATATATTTATAAGAATGTTTGATGTTTTAAAAATGAAGACCAATTTTTTTAAGTCTTTTAAGTTGGCCGCATTGATTTAGACACAGCGACTGGTGAATTATGTAATTATGTGCCATGATCACTAAAATGTAAAAGCCACATTTTTTTGCTATTTTTTTTAAACAAGAATCATATGAAAGTTAAAGACTACAAACACCATTTAAGCCATTTACCTAATACCCCCTTAGATATACCAATTTGCAGTGGTTTTTAATTGCGTTTGGTTTTTTTTTAAAGGAACATGTTGTTAAACAGATGTAGGAAAAAACCTTTTATAGTATGTAATATATTTTATATAAGCTTTTAAACGTATAAATGGATCTGAAATGGAAAACGTATTTCGGATATGTCAGAAGAAAACATTTGAAAAATATATTTCTTAAAAGGGAAAAACGATATTCTATATTAATGTACATGCACAACATTTTAATGGGATGAAAGAAGATGGAAAAACAAAAAGAAAGGACATAGAGGGGAAAAGAATTAAATTACTTTATCCTAAAGCTAAAAGTTGTATGTAATATGGTATTTGAGAGTGAAACATTTGAAGGGAAGAAAAAACAATTTTGATAAGTCACAAGTTTGCAACAAGTGTAATAAAGGTTAAAAGTGATAAAGGTTTTTAGTAGATGGTGTCTGGCACGGCGCTAGAAATGTAATAAATGCACGTTGCACTAATACTTGCCGGTTGAACGTAACGTTTCATGAAAAGTTTTAAAGCGGAAATATTTGTTTGACGATAAAATAAAGAGATGCAATGTGGTTTGAGCAGATTACACCAGTTTGCTAGATGAGAGTTGTAAAGTAGAAATACATCAACCGAAGGTCGTCCGATTGCAATCGTGAGGTGCTTTGTAATTTTAGCACGACGCTTTTGAATAATTTGTACATGCAGCTTTTCATTCCTTTCCTACTTTTGTTTGTTTATTGCACGTGCAAATTAATTTGCCCTTCACAAGATTATTTAACACCATCGCTTTGTCTTTATTACTCATATATACAAATTCCAACTCGATTACAAATACATTTTTCAGTACAAATGTAAGAAACGAAAATTAAAGGAATGAGAACATTTTTTTCCTGGTTGGTGCTGGCATTCGCTCACAGCTCACACTGGAATACGCTGCGAGTTGAACGTTCAATGACGTTTTACGGTACCAGATTGAAAGGATCTTTTTAACCGAACACTAGACCTACATCATCAATAAATGCGTTTCGTGTGCGTGCAACCAGGTGCACAGTGGCGAAGAACCCCCTCAAGAGAAGCCCTACTCTCCTTTTACCCACTGGAATTTATGCCTTTCTTGTTTGCACACGAATTCCTTTGCTAAGATTCCAACGTGTTCCTCTTTAAGTTGCCAGAAGGGAATAAAATGTAGAGTGCGACGAATATTAAAGAGAGAAAGGAAAATCGATTATTTATTGCATCTCTTATTCGATTTCAGTTTTATTTATTTTTTTTATTTTTTTTTTTTTGCAGCCAAAAATTTTTTGAAGGGTTTCGAATCGATTTTTAGGTGAAGTTACATCCAAGTTGTTGCTCGTTTTCTTAAAAGATTTTTTTTTTTTTCATAGAGCTCAATGGCGATTTGAAAAGAACGTTTTTGGAATTTGAGTCTCTTTTCGGTACACTTAATTGAATGAGACGCTTTTTCTAACCTTTTTAATCTTCGTATATAGGGCTGAGATTGAATTTTCAATTATCCATATAAACGTGGAAAAGCTTTTTCTTGTGAATAACACGAGTTTGTATAGAGTGCTTATATACAATGTATAAGACTCCGGTTCTAACTTATCGATCCGAGAGAAATTGCTCGCTGGTCAAGCACAAAAAAAAAAAAAATAATATGGATAGAAATATTGGAAGAAAAAAATGAACAAGTGAACTGGGTGCCATTTTGTTCACTCTGTGGACTTTTTTCTGATTTTTTTATTATATCTCTCTGATCATACAGAATCTGTAGAAGCTAAAAGTGCGAGTGTCAGCTTCTTTCTCTCTTGTGTGAGAATCCTAATTAGATATATGATGCAGGGTCAAGACGAAGGAGTAACAAATATTAAAGGGAAACGTTTTAATGGAGAAGAATATCTCAAACATTTATCGATGGCATATGGGGTCGTCATTGATGACCTACACTGTGCTTTTCCCCCCTTCCTCTTCTTTGAACCAACAACTTTGTTGCCAACCCATTAATCATTGAGTTGCCATTAGAACTTGCAACCCTCGATTGAACACAATCTTGATTGAGTGAATTTGATCCTGCGAGAAAAATCTTACTAAATTCTCAAAGTTTATTTGGGATTTTGAAGGATTTAACCTACGGATTTGCCTAAATCTTTAGAGGTGTTATGAGAAGGTTCATTGCTTGTTGCTCTTGCTAAAGCTCTGGCTCAATGTTCTACTTTTCTTTCTACTATACCTCATGCGATACAAATTTTTTACAAATGTTTATCAAAGGACTTTTACATAGATATTAGTATTCAAATGACATTTGTGTAAGCTGTTAATTCCGTCAGCAAAGCGACGGGCTAAAAGTAGAGATTGAATAAATAAATTTGGTCAGTTTGGTTCGTGAGATTTGATTTAAAATTTGATAGATCGGGGAATAGATTCTATATTTCTTTCTTTTTTTGAATCTGATGTGATTGCACTTTTAAACAAAGATATTTGTGTAAATGCTAGTACACAATTATTCAGAGAAATTGAATATTCCAATTTTCCTATGACTACTATGTAAGGAAACATGTACTGCCATAAGGCGTTAAGAAACGGAACAGCTGGGGGTCATCAGTATTTGTTTGTTTCAAGTTTGTGCTTTACAAAACATTTTAAATGGAAATGCAGTACATTTTTTTATTTAAAGCTAAACAACAATGTTTATACAACTTTTTTTTCAAAGCAGCACATAAAGTAGTATAATCGAGACTACTAAGATAAAGAAACTTTAAGATTAAAAGACACGTTCTCTCTCTCTTTTTTTTTATTTATTTTCGTGGAATCAGTGATTAAATGTGGGAGAAGAAAACAAGAAAGAATCAATCAGCTCACGAGGTCATTTCGAATTGATTAGGATTACTTTGAGATGAAGACAAGAGGAAATAATTGCAGGAACAATGTCCTTCTATTGATGATAAAATTGGGGACATTTGATTAAGTCATTAAAGCTGGCTGCATTTCAAAAGTTTAAAAATGTTGCTATTCACATAGACCTAGTAAATGGTTAAAATGGTGGACATTTTTTCCATCCTACATTTGACTACGTGCCAAACAAGTTAAGTGTGTTTTTGGCTGCATTAAAGGAATGCATATTTGATGCGTAACGATGTCGTAGGGTTGTTAAAATTTTTACTTTTCTTGTTTTGCTTGTAATTACATTAATTCGAGTTGCAAGTGCAAGAGATTTTCTTTAATGACTCGTGAGTGCTCCCTAAAGCATCTTCAACCAAGATTGAATGAAGAAAATAATTTCTTGTTTGCTTTGAAAAATAAAATGTGCACATATTTTTGGTTGGGAGATCTGTTTTGTGGTTTGAGACGTGAGTGGATGCAGGACATCGATTTACGCGTGATCGGCCATTGCACTAAGTAATTGGTATGTGTAGAAAGAATGAGATCCAACACCCCTTTTATACCAATAAGGAATCTGATGGTGGAGTTGATTAAACGCAACTTAAGCTCGGCCTTCCTTCCTTGTAAATGAAGTTCTTTGTCTTGCTTGAATGGCTTCACAGGCGATGTGGAGAGAGAAAAGGAGGCCTCTCTTTTCTCCGTCTGGAATTACTGGCACGAAGGCGATCAAAGAAGTGGTGCAAGCGTGAGTCGACTCACAACATCACTCTGTGGGATATTTTTTTTTTTTTAAATGAAAATAGCATTAACAAGATTTTTAAGATGATAAAACTAAAGGTATTGGCAAAATTAATTTTATCTCGCATGAATTCCTTTTTTATTTTATATCCTGCCAGATTTTGATAGTACCCAACTGATCATATATCACTTTCTTATAATATTGAAATATATTTTAAATAAGATGAAAATCTTTTCATTATGGCTCCCTATTCTCTCTCCTATACGCGCGATCCCTATATTGTTGTCACCCTGGTTAGAGGCTACAAATATGGACGACATACACGTTTAATATAATACATGCTAACCTTACTAAACGACGTACATTATTCCCATTTCACTCAGTTGTCTGATTAACTTTAAAATGCTAGTTTCCGTGGGAAAGCAACTACGTTACGATACGTCGGAATGATGTACATAGGCCTACATTTCAGACGCGAAGCTGTTTTGATCATGGACGAATATAATACGATATCGAGACGTTCCAGATTCGGAGTGATGCGGCGAAGAGTGTTGCTTAACTCCAGGCATATAGGTGGGATAAGCAACAACTTGAATGGCAATACCAGTGACGTCAATTCCTATATTAAAAATGACTTAAATGTTTTGATGCAGTGTAAGTACAATTATAATTTATTTCTTAGTAGCATGTGAAAAGATTTTTTATTCTGTAAGTTTATCACATCATACGGGGTTAGTGTAAAAAGAATGTAGCTGTTAGGGAAGAAACAAGATGTGTAGGGGATGGTCCTAGCGACCATTTGGATGTATAACGAGCTTTTAAATGAGAGACACGTGAAAAATGCAAAACATTTAGAAGGAAATATGGTTTAATAAAATTGCGCATGGTTTTAAAAGAGGAGGAGTAAGATGAGAAACGTGTGCAACGAATGCTTGATCACTTTTTAATGTCCCTTGAGAGGCTTAGCCATTTGTGATCTCTGCCAAAAATTACTATGCAATTACTATTTGGCTCTAATGCAAATGCGTGATGAAGGACTCTCCAACCTCCAAAAGGATTCATCATTTCACCTACATATAAAGGAGGTGCTTTCATCTCTTTACAAATTGAATGTAGAAAACATTTTTTTTAAAAAAGTTTGATGTTAAAAATAGAGAAAGTAAGACATAAAAAAGTAGTTCACCTGCCAGGAGTTTGGGTTAACCCCCTGTGTACGGTGTTTGAATACTTTAACAGTGTTTGACATTGAGTTTCTGCATAGAAAAGACTTGAAAATGAAGTTTGACGTCACTCTTAATCACAGTGCGGGCTCATCGCCATGGCAGTTTGCATGTGTTTGGACACAAGCCATTCTTATTGACACTTTGCGCCATTTTTATTTTACACTTTGAATTCATCAAGTGTGGTGAGGGGAAATTTGCATGTCGTTTTGAAAAGCGACTTGTCTGATAAATGGTGACAGCTAGGAAAATTGTTTCAAATGTGATTGAAGTTGGGATGCGCAATTTGTGCAAAAGATTTTAACAAATGTGTTGTAGTCCGGCAGTAAAACACAAAACTAACGACACGCGAAAAGCTGCGCACACAACTGTTTGTCAAATTAATAAAGATCGCGTTTGCTCGTTTCATGTCTCTAAGGATTGTATCGTTGCTAGTATCCATCTCACCCAAAAACTTGGGAAAAGAAAGGAAAATAAAAAAAAATGGAAACATTAACGCCACGACTGCAATTTATTTTCTCATCTCTTGAGCGACATTTCTCCAATGAAAAGATTTCTTTCGTTTTCTTGTTAATGGAAAACTTGCAAGGAAAAAATAGATGTCATTTGATATGATACGTCGTCAATAAAATTTCTACTCTTCAACTTTTTGTAGTCAAATATTCTTTTTTGAAAATACCTTGGTCAATTTCTATCAGTTGTATGAGTAATCTTCTGGCTAGAGAATTATAATTTTCTAGTAAGCAAGTAAGTATACTTACTTGCTTACTATAAGAAACGGTTAAATGCTCTTGATTATTCATAATTGTAATTAATTTCTCATCAACATTTCAACAGCTTTAAATAATTAAGTGATTTCACAAACTTTTCACTTTGTGCACCCACATAAATCACTTCCGGTTTGCGCAATTGCAGACACTTCCGATTTTTTAGCTTCCCAATAGGTTTCTCGGGTTTTCACTTAGTGGGCACTCGCTTCGTCCGTACAAAATAAACCTGAAAGGATAATTATGATAACTCAGCAAGGATTAAAGAAAATTTTTTTTCTTTTTATGGTAGAGAACTTAATTATAACGAACCTCTCAGCTCACCATTTTATCTTTATTTGAAGATTTTTTTTTTGTTGTTGGTGCTAGTAGCTGGTTTAGTGAGGCCAAGCATGTCAGAGACATGAATACGTCCGTAATGACTTTGTCCACATCACCAGCAGCGTGGAATTGGGTTGCTTGTCGTCGGGGATTTTGCTTTCACGTCACAAGAGATTCGTCTTTAAAGGACAGGATTTTCCTCCTTTTTTCACATCTTTTCCCCCCTTATTACCAGTAAAGTGATGAATTATTGGTGTTGAACAGGAAGTCTCACACAAACTCAACTCTTTTTTACCTCTGTAAATGAGTTATGTGTTTTCTTATTAAATAAAAAAATATTTTTTATTTTTTGAAAATTGATTGAAAGAAATGTTTTCCACATCATTACATTTTGTGTATGGGAAGAGAGAGTAGTAGTTTGTTTTTATTCACTCTCATCATTTCGGTTTTGCCAGATCATTTACGCTCGATACTGTTAACTTCATTTTTACTAATCACTTTTAAATATTGAGAAGCGGCATTTGCGGTCTAAATTATAAATTTTAATTAAAAGAAACTTAATTATGCACTCTTTATAGTGCAACGACTCGAGTGGAAACTGCCATTAATTTGCAAAACGTGGGGGGGTGTGAAAGTTGTAAATTTGATCGTTAAAACCAGTTAATGTTGTCCAATATACCAACCATCAGCAATTCAAATACCTTTTTATAAATGAAAATTGTATATGTCAACTATTGTCCAATAGAGTGAAGTTTCGGTTCCACCTGTTTTGACTTGTTGCGAAATAAGAAAAAATATTAAAAATATAAAAGGAAAGAAAGTGAAGTGGAATTATTTTTGCAATCCGCTTTTATTGCGTGTGTATATGAAGAAGCGATATTCTTTTGTAAAAGCATGGGGAATAGTAATGGAGTTTGAAAATTGGAAGAAGAAACCTGCAGCAAATCTCAATGACAATTTTCTCTTTTCTTGGATTTGTGCCAGGAATATTTTGCTCTATGTTTAGGGAACTGTTGCGAACCGCAAGACTCCACTATAAATCCTTATGTTGACTCCATTCTTTTTTCCCCTTGATGAAAGAAATAAGTAAAAGAATTGTTTATTTTCACGAAAAATCGAAAACAACAAGACTTTAATAAGAAAAGTTGACGCTACTTTTCTCATTTCAAAAGTGTTCATTTTAATTCATTCCGTGTGCAAGCAGATTAATTAAAACAGCTTTTAATTTCTCCCCTGTTTTCCTAGCAAATTATTTCCACCTTATTTTTTTTTCCCCTCCCACCTCGCATCGATTTTTGCACGACTTTTCTAATTAGGAATTCTTTTGTTTATTTAAAGGACTAAAAGTTGAGAGCGATCCTCACGGCCCCATCTTCATCACAGAGCCACCAAGTCACGTGGACTTTTCTAATTTCACCGGCACTCGTATCGAGTGTGTCGCACACGGAAATCCTTTACCTACCGTCAGGTGGATTCACGCAGATGGAGCACCTGTGTCCGATGTTCCAGGACTAAGACAACAACTTAAAAATGGTACTTTACATTTCCTTCCTTTTCGAGGAGAAGAATATAGATCGAGTGTTCATGCTGGAGTTTATCGGTGCACCGCAACTAACTCTGTGGGCACCATTGTCAGCCCTGAAGTTAACGTCAGAGCAGGTAACAAACATTTCATTTATTCAATTTATTAATTAATAAAAATATTTGACTTAAATAAGGTTTATGTTAGATGGAGTAATTAAAAGTTATTTTTGTGTCTTGTTGCTTTAATCTTATCGAATAATCTCTAAAGGCGAAATGGCAGAAGGGAGAAAGAAAAAAAAAGGCATATAAAAATTTCAGCAACCTAATCCTAGCCGGCATTAAGCCGTGCTTTTATATTTTCTTTCTGATTTACTTTGCCGTCCTCTTTAATAAATTATAAATATGAAATATTAGGAGAGTAATTTTTGTTTAGGTGTTTTATGACATGTTTTCAATCTAATAATCGAATACGAGATGTTTAGTCAAGATAAAATGGCAAAATTGACGGTTGCGAGTCACATAGCGTCATAAACAGACAATTTGAATGAAAATGACGACAACCCACGTAAAAATAATAAACGTAATTTGTGCCCATGAAAATAAACAAACAAAATAATTATTTTTTCTAATGAGATGCAATTTAGGAAATTGTTTAGGCATACTCGACGTGAAGTTGTCACGAATTGAAATATGTAATATGATAGATCATTTTGGCTAATCTCGTATTCATTTCACAAATTTGAACGATCCATTCGACATATTCGAGTGGGGAATGTCATAACTCTCATTTTCAAGCTTAATAAGGCGAAGCTTAATTAATAGCCGAAAGCCATGATGGATTCGTTCCACCGTGAACTACTATACTCTCTTTCTCTTCTCCTGTAACATGAATTACGCCCTGGCGTGACATGTCACTGCTTTCATGGCTTTAATTTTAGGCTTGGAAAATTTTAAAACGGATAAATTCATTCAATAGTGTCATCCATAAATAATTCTTTTAATCTTAATTTATTTCCTACAACTGCTTCAATTATAAATCAAAAGACGACGTATTTAAATGTTTTATAACAAATGGTGCGATTACACTCGCGAGTTTAAACCAAGAAAAAAAAATGTTTATGTTGCTTGTCTGTCACATTATTTATTTATGGTTTGCTTTAATTGAAGGTCTTAAAGGTGGACTCTTTGTGGTAATAAAGGTGTGAATTCGTCTATTTTTACAATTTGTAAATAAAAAAGATGTGTTAAATAGAGGCAACTTTTTGTCTTTTTTTAAAAAGAAAGGTAAATTGTCTCTATTTGTACAATTCTAGAGGGAAAAAAAGGTCCATGATGGCTTCTTTTTTCTTCTAGTACGCCAAAATAAATTACTGAATAACACAACTTTCTTATTTTCAAATCTCTTGTCCCCAAATGTAAATAAATTGATCACCAATTGGTAAAGGTGAAATATTGTCACTTCTCGTTAGCAATGAAACTTTACTGTTCATTGAAAATTACTACTACTCGAGGCCACATACAGTATCAGTATCAAAACACTAATCAAGAGGCAATCCGTCATGGTATATTAAAATATTTATCTCTAACGTTTTACGAGCGTTTGTACCCAAAACATTTATTGCAGAGTACGTATGTAAAGTTTGCTTTTTACAAAAAATTATTTTTTATTTCAATATTGAACTTATCTGATTACAAAATAAGTTTTTAGATGAGCGAATTTCAAACATCTACTTACAACCCCTTTAAAACGCTAACATTTAAATTTTTATTTTAAAGCTCACGACGACTACATATTTTTTATTCAAATCTTTTAATATGACGTCAAATTTAACAGATTTTGATCCCTAAATAATCTCTTTGCACATCCAGAAAATGCATATTAATGGCAAGTTTATTGAAAAGTGATGATGACAAATGAAGAATTTTTATTTACTACGTAATTTGAATTTATTCAATAAAAATTTTCTAATCCTTTTGCCTTACAAAATTGTTGTTGATAGCTAAAATGTATTGCACAATGAATGTAATAAATTTTTAAATTGAATTTTGAAAGGCGTGAGAAAATAGCTAAAGGCTAAGAAAACCAAACATGACCAGACGTATTTATCTCAAAAGAGTATTAAGAGGGCTTCTTTAATAAACAAAGCCACAAAATTACCTCCTACTGATAGGATAAAATGTGGTGCAGACAGTTGTCAACGCTGTCAATTTCGGGTCTGCAAGGGTTAATTGTGTTTCCAAGTTTTGCCCACAAGGTAATGCATGTTATCGACTACTCAAGATTCACATTCCAAAGATATCACAAACATTGTTCTTCAATTTTCCCCCCAACCCAATTTATTCCTTTTGATTTACTCTGCAATGGCACGTGATCTTTTGGGAGTGAGTCTACTTTTTGAGCTTATTTCCCACCCTTTGCTCTTATCTTTCTCTCCTTAATCCCCCTTTTCTTTTCCTCCTTCTACCATCACCGAATTTATCTTGCACGAAAGAAGAAAAAAAAAAAGAATCATTTTTTTCTTTACAATTGTATTTTAAGTCGAATACAGGTTAGAATTTGATATTCAAGTTAATTTCCTTTGTTGATTGATTAATTCAAGCCTTTATCAAAGCCAGTGCCAAATGACGCTTATAATATACGGCAAGTTTCTTGATGTAGTTTTGTGGGATTGACATTAATCCATGCCAACCACAATTTTCACTTGGAAAAAAAAATCGAGTTGGCAAAAAAGTTGTTAAAAAGGGAATGAGTTTTTGATGACATCAAGTTAATTAAAAATACACTTCCTTTTCGAGTTAGTCGAGCGTAGATAACGAGTGATGCAATCGACTATGCTTTATTCTGGGTTTTTTAATACCGATTTCCGACACTAGGGTTCGAAATATGCTGCGTAAACGCTACGATTGATTTTTTTAAAACGTCATAACTGGAAATTAAAAAAAAAAAAAAAAGTGACTCTGATTTATTTTTAACTTAATTCAACCAGAAAACGTTTTTTAAAGATTTAAAAAAATCAATAGCGATTTTTTTTTTGTACAATACAGGAAAGATAAAACCACTTAAACTAATAACACGATGTAATTTAATGACACAACTAATTAATGCAAGCCAAAGGCAGAGAGTGCCGACATTTTAATAATAAAAAATGTGAGAAATCAGCGTTAAATAAAAGGCGAAATCTTTTTTAATAACGTAAAATGAACATAGACTATTTGGTTAAGTTGAGTTTATCTGTGTGACAGTCCCAACGTAAAGTGGTTGCAACGAGATATCAAGAGAGTCTTTAAAAGATCCCCTCCTTCTCTTCACCAACATAAAATTAATGTCACCATTGGGAAGTGATATCAAGTAGTTTTTAGCCTGGAGATAAATGAAATTTTGATGATAATATGCTTACTTGTCTCTATTTACCTTGTGTCGGTTTGTTTGACTACAAGGACGCTTAAGTAACTTATGTCAACTTGGCAAACTTTTGATCTTGTCCGTTTGGTCAATATTGTTCTTTGAGTTTTGTTCTAGATCAAATTCTGAATCAATATATAAATTATCCACCTTTCTTAAAGGTGTAAATAAAAGAAGAATGCTTTGCACTTTGTGCTGATTTTCTTTTTTAAGTGTTGAGGGCACATTTTCTCGTGAATGAGAAGTGAGTGCAATGCACGCACCTGCACATAATCGCGCATGCGCCATATTTCCTCTTACGAATACCTCTAAAAGCTTCGGATAGGAATGACTCATAAGGGAGCTATGTTCGCCAACTTAACAGCCCAACGTGGGTCTCACAATCATTTTACTTCCATTCCTCATATACGGCAAGGAAAAAATGAGAAAAAAGAGGTTAGGATCTGGTTATGGCATGTGCAATTGCGTAACAATACAAAAATTGAGCCGAAATTCATTTTTGATCGTTTCTTGATAGGCTGAAAATTGTTTTTAAATCCGTTTTTCATTTAAGGGGAATTAATTAAATTTGAAATATGAAGAAATTTTTTTTTTTGTTTGTTCGTTTTGACTAATGATATGGAGAAAGTTCATTTAATTCTTAGAAATCTGTAAGAGAAATATTAATTAGTGTCACCTATGGTCGATTTTTCTTTCTTTCTTTCTTTCTTTTTATTTTTTTCTAGTCGAATAATTGAAGTTTTTCGCTCGACTGGTAATTGGGATAGTGAAAGTGATTTGAGTGAAAGAAGGTTGAGTGACGTGTTTGTGCACGAGACACATTGGATGAAGGTGAGGGGAGTCTTAACCACGAAAACGAGGTGCAAGTTGGTAAAGTGTGCATAATGAAGCACTAATGCCCTCGTCTACAACAGTTAATTTACCTTCGACAAATAGTTTACCCGAAACTCAACTGTGAGTTGCTTAATTTCTCGCCTGACCTAATGGGAAATAACAACATTCCTGATTTGGACGCGGTTGGTTTGTTGGCTACAATCTTGTTAATTGATGCACAACAACATGGCTTGATTCAAATTAAAAGTTAAAATACCACTTCATGTTTATTCACTTGCCCTTCTTCGTTTCAATAAAGTCTTTGAGATTATAAAACTATTTGAACTACAATATTTGCTTATTAAAACATTATGCTAATCATATTTATGAATAATGTACAAATTTACACACACTAATATTTTTAATTGAAGAATTTTACAAACTGTCCCACGGCTAATGCCAAAGTTGAACCTTTATCATTGTCCTTAGGTTGTTTACTTGCATGCTGACTAGCACATTTCGACATATAAGTTACCTTTAGATTTTTCAGTATTTTTCCAAGTTTTCACATTTCTATTATAAAATTTTGTTACTGGCGGCAAAATTGCAAAATTGTTCGTAGTTAGAACTGTTTCTTCCTCTCGGTAGTTAATAAAAGATAAATTCAATTTGGACGTTTTTAATAAGGGTAATCTGTACTTTTATTACCTCCAAACGTTTTATTTCCTCATTCTTTATTTCTTTTTCTGCATCTACCCACTGAATATGGAAGTTGTTAAAACCAAAATAATTTTTATCTTGCCACAACAACAAACCCAAAATCAATTTACCAAAGGAGATAAAAAAAAAAAACACAGTAATTGTTTGGGTGTATTGAAATGATGTGTGTAGGCAAAAATCCTATTAAGTTGCACATTGTCCTTAGGTTGGTTGAATTTTCCTCCGAAGTTGATATAACAAGAGGAAGAAAAGCTCGCAGATTGACTGCACACAATAACCTGCCTAGTAAAATGTATTGGGGTAAACTGCACCATGTGAACACTTAATGGGATGAATATCGATTTTAAGCAGAAGGGTGTGTCGCATAGAGAGAAAGCAGAGCAGCAACTGCTCTTCTTGGAGGTCTTATCACTAACGAACTTGCACACATTCGTCGGGCCTATACTTCTGTCATTGTGTCAGCCAAACGATGGTGGCCATCATTCAACTCTGTCTACACTTTGCCAACTGAGGAATTGACACTCCAACATTTCCCTCCATTTGATTTCACAAAATGTCAACAACACATTTCCACTTTACTCGTTTCTATTTCAAATGCAAATTACGCTACAAAGGAAAAATTCTTTCCAAATTGGATTTTTTTTTTCTTTTCTAAAACCAGATGCCAAACTGACCTTTTCGCGTGTAACTCTGGCGTTAAGCCTTGTGCACTTAACTTGATAGGAATCGAGTTGTGCCAGCACTTTGACCGTGTGCTGACAAAGACAAATGGCATTAGGACATTGAATGGACCCTACTGACTGCAAATGGTGTTCTGCTTCAACAATCGGTGACCAAAACTCTTACGTGCCTTTTTTCTTTTCAATGATTTAAATAAGTAAAATGAAGATAAATAGCCAAAAAGATTTCACTTTTCCAATTTTTAATCAAATTGGATCTAGATTGATTACGCTGCAATTTAATTAGATGATAAATATTTGATTAGAATAATGTGGTGATATTGGCGAAAAAAAAAAAAAAATTCTTAAGTCAATGAATCTTGTTTTCCGCTGGATTGCAAAGTATATAACTCAGTTAAAGTTGTTTGCATGGATAAGTTTGAAACGCACTCTGTTTCGCATCTGCGTGAATAAAATTGGCATCAAATTGAATTTGTCGGACGTTAAGATTAGAGAAAGAGGAAGTTTTTAAGGCTGGTGGCTTTTATTAAATGTAAGAAAACTTGGGGTGTGGTTTCTTTTTTTTTTCCTCAAAAATTGAAACGAATGAAAAAAAAATTGCTCGGTTTATAATGTATTTTACTCAAAGAAAAATACACTTTACTAGACCTTTTTCTCCTCTCTATTGTGCACGTTCAATATGAAAAGCTAATTTCTTTAGCATCGATCTCTAGATTGGTGCGACATCAATGTTTTTATTCTTAGCTATAAAAAAAGGAAAAAAACCTTTTCAATCACGTAGAAAAGGGGATATTTTAAAAAATTTCTCCATTTCTCTACATTTTATATTTAAATTTTAATTTAATTTTTTGTGTGCGTAAACGACACAAATTGAATTACATGATGAAACTCGTTTCCCCCCCCTTTCCCACATTTACATACCGTGCATTTAATTTCACCCATCCAATATTATTATCGAGTAGCTAATAAATTGAATGTGACAGTTTATTCATCGACATAAATTTCCGAAAATTGTTTAATTAAAAAAATAATTTTTATAAAATTTTGTTTTATTTATATTCACACAGCTGCATTGTCATCTCATGTTTTTCTCTGCCCTCCTTCGGTTTCCTCCCCCACTGTAATTATATAAAAGTCAACGAAGCGTTTAGGGTCGGGGCTACACCCCTTACGAGAAATGTTTGTAACGCCGAGAACGAGACGGTCGCCTTTTGATCCGCCAGAGTTCGCTTCACTGCCGAACACGCCCGCATGAAAGAGAAGCCTATTTCTGGCGGAGCTTTTGTTCCATACGACCAGTTTTAGAAACTCATCCACAATTTTAATTTTGATGCTATTTTTTTGAATGAGTCCGCATTTCCTACCAAATACGTTTTTTTTTTATTTCTTCTGGGTAATTTTTATGTCATTAATCATTTTTAAGTTGGAGAAAAAAAAGTTTTTTTAGTAGTTATAGAAAAATAGCGAGTTAATGTTGGAAGAAGATAACGAAATGAATTACCTCCTATTCTGGCAAAGTTGTTCCCCCTTCTAGAGTCAGTTTCCTTTTGGCCTGATAAATATTCAAGGCCAGTGTATAAACTTTCCATTTATTCGTAGGAGAGGCTTCAGATCGATGCCACTACACTTTTCTTTCTCTCCTTCATCATCCACCACCTCCTCCTCCTTCCTTCTCCATCTTTTTCTCTCGCCTCGCCCTTCTTTTCATTTGTCCGCCCCCCTCCATATTCCATCTCTTTCTCTGGGGCTACGCTGCAAATGATTCCATCTCAGAGGTCACAATCTGCTTCATGCCACAAGACTCTAAGATTAAGTGTAGCTCTCACATACACTCAGTAAATGAGCACTTTTGCCTTCATCTAAAATTATCGCCTCAATTTCACCAAAAAAATTTTATATGAGGGGAAAAAATTGGTTATTGATTACACATCAAAGATTGAAATTTGTTGCAAAATTGTATTTTCACAAAATTATTATTTTGATGAAACTTCAATATTATTCGGTTGCCTAGGTCAATGATTGCATCACTGCTGCGAAATATGACCTGTTTGCGTCGACCGACCTTAAAGTAGTAGTTAGCCATTGGAGATGATTTGAAGAACAAAACACTATTGTATGTAACGTTCGATTTACATGAGAATCTGAACACCCACTTATTTGCTTTCTTTCTAAAATTATCACTTGAATTTTCCCGAAAAATCTTTTCTTGACACTAATTAAAGAAAAGATTTTATTCCATGGTGTAAATTTATCTTGTTTGTAAGTTACCTACAATTGATTTAAAGAGACCAATCATTTCATTTCCCTCTAGCAAAATTGCGCACATGCAAATGCAATTTTGTCCACGTGCAGCTTATTTTTAACTTGTTTAGGACTCTTCTTGATTACTTCTTTTATTCAATTACTCATGTTGCCATTACTAGAAAGTCCAAAATAATTCTCATCATAAGAAAGAAAAAAACTTTTACACTTTTCTTTTCTTTTTTATCCCAGTTTTATTATTTATACAATGTTAGATGTGTGTTTTCTTCTGAAAGCCACTCCTTTTTGGATTTATGTGTAGCCTGATGATGAACTACTCCTTGTGAGAGGAGGAAAACTCTATTTTCTCAAGTTAAAAAAAAAAAAAAACCATTAAAAATGACTTTAGGAGTTTGTAACAAACGGATAAATTCACTTTTTCTAATAATTTATGCACACTTGTGGGTTTACACATAAAATATGATTTAAATAATTTCTTCTTGTACAAAAGAATTAATTTGATAGGTTGAACTTTAAAGATGCAAAGTACATATTTATGTGTCATTTAATATAGTATAGTTGCAGATATTGGGCGTTATGGTTCCCTTGATAAAAAAAATAGAGTCTGTGAAATGTAGCGAGTTATAAATAAAAGTTTCTTGCGTGAAAAAGAGTGTCTAAGATAACAGACTCGCAATCCTCAAGTGTCTCGTTGCTTTAGAAAACCATAAAACTCTATGAATATCATTATAATTGTGATACATGGAAAATGCGACGCTCTTAAATCAAAAAGTAGTAATAAAAATTTTATTTTCTTTTTTATTTGCAGTTGTCAATCAGTATTTCGAAGTTCAAGTGTATGACGAGTTTGTCATATTGGGAAACACTGCCGTTCTTAAATGCCACATTCCAAGTTTTGTAAGAGATTACGTCGTTGTAACGTCATGGGTACGAGTAGAAGATGCCAACACGTATTCCACTGTCGTGCCAGGTATGTTAATTAGAGGGAAAGAAATTTCAATTTTTAATTTTTTTTCAAGTTTAATGCATTTTTATAACGTTCTTACATTTTATCAACATTTTTTCCTCTTCTAAATGTGTGCGCAAAATGGTAGCTCATGTTCAATTCATTCGGAAACGATTGACTTATAAAAAGGGGTAGATAAAAAACTCTTAAATCGGGTGTTGAACCATTTTCTAACTCTTTATCACGTAAATTGATGCCATCAATAGCAAGTATCATCACTTTTGTTTGCTCTCTAAGGTGAGACCATTAACGTGGTAATAATAATTTACGATCAGTCGCTCATTTATACTCATTAAGCACAAACCGCCACTACTTAAAACGCCACGGAAGTGACTCTAGAGAAGTTGCCTGCATTTTCTTGTTTCAGTGGTCACTATTTACACGAAATAGTAAGGTGTTCGCGCAGAACTCTACTTTTAAGCTTTGTGCCTATACCGTGTTATTCTTGTCGATTGTATGTAGATGTAGCCTGTAAAATGTATGTCGGTCTGCGCCAACTTCCTATATTGGAAAAACAAAATGTTAAGATACAAGCATTCATTTAATTTTTAAATGCCGTGTCCGTGTCCCCATTTTGACATTTTGGATTAGTACAGTCTGTTTTTGATTTGGTCTGGAACAAGACCGGATCACTATGTCATGCCAACCCCATATTACTCAACAGTTTAAAAGAAACATCCAAGTTGTGCATCATCAGGCGAAGACCGAAATATAATTTGATCTTGAATACAGATCGGTATTTCTTTCCAAAACAAGTTTCCCCAAGTTGCTTTCAGAGTTTTGCAAACCTAGCATGGGCACGCTAAAATGACTTTGCCATGGCTGTTTGGAGTGCGAGAACTAATCTCTAATACTCATTAAGCACAAATGTCCTAGTCACAAAAAAAATGAAGAGATCTTAAAGGTTGTCCGGTCATACGGATGGTTCAGATGGATCTAATTGAAATCAACAGTTTACTTTTTTTTGGACGCAGAAAGGCGCCGACAAATGTGAGTGAGTAGCTCGGTTTATTGATGCAATTGCAAGGCCGGAAATTCATTAAAGGACCAGAAATAAGAAACACGAGGTTCCCTTTTGAAGCTATTCAAGCCAACTCGAAGCGAGTTAAGTGTGTACCGCCTAATTGGCAACGCCTGTTCTTCAATTACCAAAACTTTTACTTGCTCGGTTACTCAATCAACACCCCAAGTATAGAGAGGAAAAGTTTCAAGTATTTAAATAGACACAAGTCAATTAATAAAATTGAAATTTCTAGTCTCAATCGATTTTCATCAGCTTAAAATATTCTGTTTATACATTCATAGAGAAGAGAAAAAAAAAATTAGTCAAGTATTTTAATAGGAAACAGACATTTCCATCTGTTTTTCTAATTTTAATGTAAATGTAAGCGGCTTAGAAAAGGAATGAATAGTAAGTATTGCGCAAAAATAAAACGTTGTTTTGAAAATTCAACTGTAAACACGACAATTTTTCTACACTTTGAAACTTTAAAGTTTCCTTTAAGTGAATCAAAGGGCATTTCCGAATTCATTTGGACCCTTAGAAGTTAATGAGTCCCAAAATGACTGGCCTTTTCACTCTAGAATAAAAGGGTTAAATGGTTTCACCGCGCATAACATTTTTGCGCACGTTGCCGCATTCACTTACAATCTGGATTAAATTTCAAATATTTTAATATTTTACTGGTTTCTTGATTAATTTCTTTTTTTTAATTTACAGTGCAAATATTGGTAGAAATTGCAAGAGAATGAAACTGGAGATTACCAATTTGAAATTTATTTTTAGAAACAAAAACAAGTTTTTGTGTTTTTCTTGATTACCAATGGCTTCAGTTACAAGCAAAGAAAATTATCACTTGTTTTTGTGGATAGCGAGAATTGTATTTCAAAAGCGAGACTGAGAAATGGTCTTTTCTTGCCATGCCATGTCGTCATCTTTCATTTTTCATTAGAGCTTGAAACGGCAAAAATGTTTGGGAGCTACAACTTTTTTCTTCTTCGTGTTGTTGATTAATAGAATCATTCGTCGTCATTTTCTTGTTGACAAACGCTTGACCTAATTGCGTTTGAAATGTCTTTTTTCTTATGATTGATTAAGTCCGATTCGAGCAGATGGCGCTAACACAATTATTAATTTACAAAATATAATATTTCCATTACGGTGAAAATTAATTATTGCACACATGCATTTGCTTCTCTTAATGACTCAAGGTGATGTCATTTATCATTCGTCTAAAAAACATTTCTTTCATTTTTCATTAGATAAACGTTACGTCCAGACTCCAGCGGGTGAACTTTACATCCAAGACGTGGACGTCACAGATGGTTTCGTCAGCTTCAGGTGCGAAACATTGCATCGTTTGACCGGAGAATCCAGGCTCAGCACACCTGGAAGAATTATGGTCACAGGTGAAAAAAGAAAAAACTATCCTCTTTAAGAAAGTGTGAGAGCTAAGAGAGAGAATGTATGAAATGATGAATACAAATGTGCGAGAGAATTTTGCAAGGTGGTTTTAAGCTTCTAGAATTTGCATTTTTACTCCCAATTCTCAAAAGGTATATTTTTTTTATACAACTTCATCTTTTATTCAAACTTTATTTATATTTTTTTTTTATCTTTCTAACAAGTGTCAGATATAATTTCTGGCAGGGGATCAAACTTTTTTTTTTCTTTACAACTCTGCATTCCAACACTAATTTAACGTAATCGGATCAAAAGTGACGTCATTAACCACCGGGTTATACTTATTTACACACGAGAAAGTGTTAAATTGACGTCACATTTTAGATTAGTAGTGAAGTTTGTTGACAAGTCTAATGCAAATCAAATTTGGTATTTGTCAAGCTTTTCCGTATCTGTGTTGTTTCCACTCAGGTATATTAACCCAACATTAATCAGTGGTCAAAGACTAGGAAAAGTGGTTGGCCACAATACAACGTTTGTAAATTAAAAACATGGCAACCTACAATTTTTGAACAAAATCTGCCTACAACAAAGCAAAGCGCATTTTTATAGCTCGTAATTAGGAAATTAAGTCGCCAAAACTGTGGTTAATGATTAATATATTTAAAGCTGTCATGACCAAACGAGATTTTGAATTTTGGGAAAAAATCTTTTTAAGGCTAGTTCATACATTTGTTTTTTGGAAAATTTCTCTATATTTACAATTAAATAATAAAAAGTTTTAAAGAACGATCGCAAAAATGATCGCATAAAGTGACCCGAGCTATTTTGGAGGATAAAAATCTTATGGTTTTCTTATGTCGTAACTTATTCGATATTGATAAGAACAACCAATAAGAGAAAGAGTTCGTATGAATAATGCAAATGGCTGCCAGTATTTCGACAGATTATTGCGTTTGCAAATATTGTATCCGTATGATAAAGACAAGTAAATATGAAACGAGACTACTACGTAAGAGCTTAATTTTTTAACTTGTTACATTCGATTTTATAACCTTCCTCTTTAATTTTAATAATTATCGATACGTAATTTTGATTAGAATTAAATTTAGTTTGAAATCCTAGTTGATCCCAAATTGCTGAGTTAACAAATCTCAGCAGTCTCCTATTTTTTGCCTTCAAGTTGGCTTTCATTAGTCGCTTGCTGCGTTGACAGTGGGAAGGGCAATTTGCACCCATAAACCGGCGGGCATGAAACTTCTCGCGATTAGATAAGCTAATTTGAATTTGTCTGGAATTCTAATAATCTAGCCTTGTAATTTACGAGGCGCACGCCACCTACTTCCTGATTTTAAAACTCTCTATTAAAAAAATCCAAATTTGCAAACTTTTTTTTTTTTATTCCTTTTAATTAAAATAAACAAGGCGCAAAAAAGTTTAAAGACAAAAGTTAAAGGTACAATTTTGTTATTTCAGATCCTAAAAGCAGCGTCTCTCCACGAATGACGCACAGTTTGTCGGTAGTAAATGCCAAGCAAGGAGACATGGTTCAGCTACCGTGTGCAGCCCAAGGCTATCCAGTACCAACTCACAGGTGAGTTGTCTATAAAAGTCTGATGATGTCTCGCCCTTTGCATCCAATCTTTGCAATGTTACATTTATCCGCTTTATCTTTGCCTTTTCTTTACGACTCGACCTTAAGATCAAGGAATATTAAGTGCAACTTGTTTCTTTGTTTTGTATTCCGTGTGGATTTTTTTTTGTAGGGTGATAAAGTAGAATTAAGTTTACAAGGTGCTATAAAATTATTATTCTAACGTGTCGCAGGGGTTTGAGAAATTTTCTTTTATTTTAAGTGCTCAAAGAGAAAAAGAAAGTTATAGAATTTTGAAAATTTTTGTGTTGAGCTGCACCTGACGTTTTTCAAAGTAGATTTTGTCATAGAGGGAAAGCATCCTAAGGCGGTGCTTTTGCAAAATGAGGGTCTCTTATATGGTCAGGATGGAAGTCATTTGGAATCCTTAGATAAAAATTGAATCAATCGTGCAGGTAACGGGGAGGAAGTTTTCTTTTGTCACTCATCCATGCACGGGTCTTATCTCGTCGACAAAAGAGCTTTTGTTTTATTTTGTTTCTCGTTCCATCACTTTATTTTGCTGTTCAAAACTTTTGTTTTCCCACCAAACAAAAGACAATTGTCGAATAAGCTTAAAGTAAATGAAGTGGAAATTTCCACTTTGGACTAATGTCTGCCGACGTGCAATTAAATTTCAATGAAAGAATTTTTATTTTTAAGGTGGCACCGGGTTAAAGGTCGAGAGCTGGTTTCAGCAGAAGACGGTGCTAGAGTACGTCAAATGGGCGGATTTCTTCTTTTGGAACGTGTCCAAGCGGAAGATGCTGGCGTTTACCGATGTGTGGTCAGTAATAGCGTTGGTGAAGAAAGGGCCGAGACCATTCTAAGACTTAGAAGTAAGAACAAAGTCTTAACTTATTAAACCTTTAAAGATTCAAAAAGTAATTCATTAATTGAACCCTTAAAGTTCTAAAAGAAAATTTGTTTTTCATTATTTTGTTTTTCTTAAAGTCTTGTTTTATTAGATCATGTTGATATGAAATGAAGTATGATAATGAATGGTTTGTTTGCTCAACGGTATCTACAATCTGATAACAAGATTGGTTGCTTTTAAGCTTGAGAAACAAGATCTTGATTTTGTAAAAGGAACTGCAAAGCTAATTAATTACAAATAGCTCAAAAACAAAGCTTTGCTAATTTAATGAAGTAATTAATAATGATATTACCCAGGTCAGATATTTCTATTTTAGTTCTCCAATTTGTTATCCTCTTAGGAATTTTCCATCTTTACATTTTCACCAACTAATTTTAGATTTACATAATTGAAACGCTGTTAATTAACTGACCGCCAACACACAAACAAAACTCATCATTATTTCAAAACACTTTTTTTTTCTCATTTCAGTGCCTTTATCTGCCCACGTGCAACCGCAACATCAAGTTGTAGACGTGGGTAAACCAGCCACCTTTACGTGTTCAGCTTCAGGCCACCCCGTTACGCGAGCAACATGGATGCATAACGGACACGTGTTAGCATCATCTGCACGCGTTAGGATATTGAATCAATGGGTTGTACAAATTGCGCAAGTGCAGAAAGAAGATCGAGGCATGTATCAATGTTTTGTTGAAAATTCTGAGGAAACAGTTCAAGGAACTGCCGAACTTCGTCTTGGAGGTAAGAAACCGATATCAAATTTTCATCTTTGAGTTTTAAAATGTATCGATCGGTGCATATCAGATGTTGTTCCCCTCATGGTATCGACTTTTACATCCAAGACTGTTCAGCAAGGTGCGTTATTTTCTCTGCGATGTCAAGCCTCGGGTCATCCACCTCCTCGGTTTACCTGGACATTGGACGATTCGAGTTTACCGTCTTCTAGACGGTATAAAACAAACGAATATGTGGACGTAAATGGGGATGTCATCGGGTTTGTTAACGTGACGAATGCACGTGTTGAAGATGGAGGCAATTACAGATGTACTGCGTCCAATAAAGCTGGAAAAGTGGATTTCGTCGCAAGGAGTAATGTTTTTGGTATTTATTGTTTTTCATTTTTATCGGGCTTTTGGGTAATCGATATGAATGTTTTTCTTGTCAATTTTTTAAGGATTCTTTTTTAGGGACATGTAATTCAATCTTGATATTGATTTTAAATTGATATATAGATATATATAATAGAAAAATTTACCTTGGAAATTGATTCAGTTAAGTACCTCAAGGTGAATACAAAATTCATTAGATGCTTTCAAAAAACTTTGTTTTCACTAAAAAACCAAAAATTCTGTTTGTAGAGGATTTCAGGTTGAAAGCCTTTATTTACCTGTGGGTTAATTTCTAAAAAAAAAAAGTCAGACAGGAACCTAGTAATTATTCATTTCAAACATGCTGGCTTTTATCACTATGTTTGAAATGAGATTTAACTACTTTGTTCAAACTATTTGAATAAAAATGACTATTTCTATAATAAATTTATGGAGTTTAAATAGTAGACAGATAAGTTGTAGTGAGAAGGTATTAATTAGAAGATAAATTAGAATAAATATTTGCAAATATGAGAGTGAAAAGATTGGGAGATGAAACTTGGCCATCAACATAATTAATTATGCCGTTTCCTCTAATTAGAAACTTGTCCAATTCATTTAATAGGATGTGACGCCAAAGACATGAAAGCAGTTGGGAAATTGTTACATTTTCAGTGTTTGCATTGAAAGATAGAGCCAGTGCCAAGGGATATGGGCAAGATATTTCTTTCATCCGAACCGCATGATTGTCTTGGGGTTTGTACTCCCGACAATGCGACTTTCATATTTAGTTTATTGGTTGGCTCTGCTCCCACCTTCACTCTTTTATTTCATTTGGCTCTTTCGGCTTCTCTTTCCTTCTCATTTTGTGCTTGTGACGATACTGGATGCTGTCAAGATTGTCAACCTGCAGGTTTCACTCACAAACTAGATCCGTTTGTGACGAGACAATCTTGACTGCAAAGGATAATGGAGTAAGAATATGGGAGGCAATAAGAGCCCCCACTGAGTCCCGTCAGCGCCCTCTGCAATTGTGCGACAATTGGGCGCTCGACTTATGATGATGGTGTTGATGATGCCACATACAACACGACTTTAAGACAAAAGTGAATTCCACCAGAGCGTGCTAATATCTTTAAATGAAAAATATTTTTAAAACGTTTTTTCTTATATCGATTTTTAGGACTTCCACATATACGTCCAATTGCTGATGCGTCTACAATAGCTGGGAATAACATGACAATTAACTGTCACGTGAGTGGACATCCAATAGAATCCATCAAATGGGAACGAGGTGAAATGCATAATACATATTGTACTGTTTGTCACGTTTTAAATTATTTATATTTCATTTTAGATGGAAACGTGCTACCATACAACCGGCGCCAACAAGTCTTTGAAAATGGAACTTTAGTCATACGAAATTTAGATCGAGCGTCTGACCAAGGAGTTTTCACGTGCGTGGCTCGTGCACCTCGAGGGGAAACTGCTCGGCGCCCGGTCACAGTCAAAGTCCAAGGTAAGATTTCTTTTTTATATATACTTTTTTCTTGTTATTTCTATTATTTGAATATTTATGAGTTGGACATTTTTTGGTTTCATCTTTTTTTTTTTGGTGGGTGGAACGGCTGGTCGTATCTACAAGACGATTTTCTAGCAATATCCCAGGGAAAATAAAAAAAGAAAAAAAAGGGATGATGAGAAAGCGTTTCATGTAAAAGCGAAATGAATATCGAGCGGTGCGTTAGGGTCCCATGGTACATTGTGATCGATAAATAAAAGTTGTTTTTAATAAATTATAAGTGTATGTAGTATATTACACATCCAGAGTCTTATTTCTTTTATCTCTTTTTTTTATATATAAAGTTGAATAATTCATTTTTCCAGTTGAAACATTTACGTCTGTCTAAAAGCTTTTTCTTCACGTTGCGACGATTGGGAGAATATTCCGCACATATTTGCTAGAACTTGTTAAAATTCTTGGCCATCATCCAACCAGCGTTGGAAACGTCTCTTGGGAAGATCAGTCATTGCTGTGGCCATTCTGGGGTCATCGATCGTAAGCAAAGATGGACAACAACATGAAGCAAACTCACTTGGTTTTGGATGTGCAATATTTATCTGATTGTCAACCAAATTGCAATCATTTCCTAAGTGCCTCCAAACCGTTTATATCTTAAAATATTCACTCGCTTGGTCAGTTTCTTGGCTACAATCTCGCCAATGCTGAAATATGGTGCAATTTTTTTTCTGGTTTCTTTAACTTTTTTTTTTTTTTTGGAATGGGTGAGTGAAAAAAATAAGAAAAAAATGTAAGCTGTTTTTCGCCATCTGGTGGAGAGTTTTACTGAAATACGGAAGCAGCTTTGGCGTTGAGGATCAAAATACTTTAAACTCCTTAGAAAATCACCGGTTTTGCACTTCGGAGAGCCAAATTTTTGTCGGTTGAATTTGTTTTCTCGTGAGTAAAAAAAAAAATTGATGTTGAGAAAGTGGGATCTCTTACTCGGCTGTATTGTAAATTAAATTGAATATTATGTCAATTTCTGTACCTACATTGGCCATAAATAATTACGTATATTCCGACATAATGTACATCGAGTTAGGGCTTTCATATATCTTGAGTCGGATTAATTTAAGGATGGCAAGATTTGCTTTGATCAGATTTGAGATGTAACAGAATTTTTTCCATTTGGATTCGCTTTTCTGCGAAATTGCAAAGAAATTTGAAGAGGCAAATGTTGCAAAAGTGAGAATTGGTTGAAATTGTTTTTCTGGTTCGTTGCCAGCCAAGTTTCATTGAAGCGTTTGACAAGTTGTCAACTGGACGGTAATGAAGTGGCATCCGGGTGTGGATGGCATTGGAAGGCCACACGTGCGAGATTCTGCTTTACTACTACTCATGGATCCCCTTTGGGAGTGGACTTGAACGTTCTGCTGACCTGCCATTTCCCTACGACACAAAAGACGGCCGCGCCCAAACTAAATCGGTTGGCGTTCCTTTTCTTTTCACAAGTTCGGACCAAAGGGAAAAACGATATTTCATTCACCCTCCCTCTCTCCCACACGACTTTTAGAGGCAGACGTTCGACCTGTCATTTCTTAACTTTTCACACGTCGAGCGCAGAAAAAGAACCACCGCCCAAAAAAAAAAAAATTTCTTTTCTCTTTCGTTGAATTTTTACTTAACTTGTTTTGATGTGTATAAGTAATGTCTTGTCACTTGTGTTAGATTGAAATCGGCGTGTAATATTTAGACAGACTGAATTTAAAAGTATCGCATGGTACCTTTATTGAGTTAAGGGAATTGTCTTTTTTTTCATTCCTTAGTGACAAAAAAGAAGACGACGTTAGATGAATTATTGACTACATTTTTCACGCGACGTTTGTAAAAGTTTAACTAAAATGCAATTCAGTTTTAAAATATTTAAAGTCTTTGATCTTGGCAAAAGCGCCATATTTAGAGAGCTAAATTGAATTTCACAGTTGGCTAATTATGAACTGTGGTTTTAATGATTTGTATCCCAGATTAATCTTTTATATTGATGGTACAAACTTTATATGCTTGCACGAGTGGAAACTGAGAATTGAATTAACTTGTGTCAGTTTGACGGATCAATCTGATCATTTCATCAAAAATTTATTTCTAATTTGATAAAACGTAATTTTTTTTTTAAATGTCAATTTTATTTTGAAAAACGATCTCTTGTTGTTGTTGTTTGGTGGGTCAGTTGCACTTGAAATGTATAGGTTAATTGCTGCTTGTGCACTCAATTGCCACTTTTGCTTCACGACACTTGACTAAGCACTGGGGGCCAAGTGAATTTGACTATTATATTATACGAGAGTTTATTTCGGACGTTGCTCGTTAATATTTCATAGAAAATAGCCTCCAGTAGATAATTGGATTTGTCGGTTTGTGAAAATTTCATTTTCACGAATTTGTCGACCCAAATTCCTGATGAAGGAATAGGACTAAAGGGGCCAAAGGCTTACGACGTTACGTTCGTGCACCTTTGAGCTGAACGGCAAACACCCCAAGAAACGCACACACTGGCGTTAATGATGAAGAATGTTTTCTCATATCCACCTGTATTAGCGCGCGTTTTGCCCACGCATAATGAGTTTTTGCCTCGTGGCACACACACACACCAAATGCAACCAAAAGAAAAGGAATAAAAGAAAAATCTTCTTTTGCAAGTTAACAAGAATTTTTTTTCTTCTTACAATTTGTATGTTTAAAACAGCTTAAAGCATTCAAGAGACAATATAAACAAAATTATTAGATACTCATCAGCAATTTTAATTTCGTGTCATTTTTTACAAACTTATTTCATATATTTTTTTTTATTTTCAGTTCCACCTTTGATCGAACCATTTTCATTTCCCCGTGTCGTGCAAGAAGGAATCCGTGCACGGCTCACGTGCGTTGTCACTCAAGGAGACTTACCTATTACCATCACTTGGGTTAAAGACGGAAACCATATCACACCTGATTTGGACGTTACCATTCGTCAAGATGATGAATTTTCAAGTTCACTCACATTTTCCAGCATCAAACCTCACCAGACGGGCGCTTACTCATGTATTGCCAAAAATCCTGTTGCCATTGCCAATCACACTGCAGTTTTAGTTGTGGACGGTAAGAATTCATTTCCATTTTTAAAAAAAACATCAATGAAATTACTAATTTATATTCAGAAAACGTTATCGAAAAAAGGACGGAAATTCTATTAATTATTTATTACGAGATTAATTAAATTTTAGATTAAAAATGTCTAAATGACATAATATCGATACCACATAGGGCGATTCCTATTATTATTCATGACGTAGACATTTATTACAGTCTGTAGACAAGCTCAAAGAGATCTGGAATACTTGGTTTTATCATATGTAAGTTAGTTGCAAATCCAGTCGATATAGATAATTTGTGACGTAACAATGTCTGGCACTATGACGTTTCTCTTAGTATAAACATGGCGGCACCAATTTAACAAGTTTAGGTGGCATTTTCGCGTAAACTAAATTCAGAAAAATGATGGTTTCCGGCCGTCACACGAGACTGTAAGAAGGTATGTTGTGTTAACACAATTCTGAAAAGGTTTTATGAATGTTAACATGAAATAGAAACATGTCGTATGTGTTCGGGACAAGGTTTAATGTTAATACGTGCAGCTACATTGCACGCACTGCCATGTTTCGATCTTCTGTAATAAATACATCACTGGAATTTTTGATAAATGTTGAGAATGATATCAAAGTATCCCTGGTTTATCCTATTAAAGTGAGTGAAAATGACAAAACAAAGTTGTAATTAGAAAGTGATTAGGCGAGTCGTCTGGCTTTGATGTGTATGTCGTTGAGTTTGTTTTTAGCGACATGAGGGCGACTTGGTTAATGTTTGTCGATAAAAGCTCGTTTTACCCCATCTGAAAAATTCTCATAGCTTGTGTTTGGGTAGAGGAAGCAATCCAAGTCATGTCTTTAAAATGTCGAAAGGGGGAAGAGATAATTACGCTACACTAACCCCTTAACGTCCTTGTAAATCAATTGAAACAAGTTGATTAAAATGTCCGTTGGAAAGGAAAAAAAAATCTTTTTCTCACAGTTTGGCACTGGTTTGAGGGCTGTAAAAATTGGGTTTCGCTCATCTCGTCTTTTAATTTCCTGTGTCTGACTCGTGTTTGCATTGAACCTGGCAAATTTCATCTTTTAAGTGTCAACTCGACTGTAAATTCACCGATAAAAAAATATTTAAGAAAAATTTTATTTCTTCTCTAATATTCCCGTCTTCCTTCAAATATTTTAATATGTAAAATTCCTTTAGCTGGAAACTCCCCAAATTTCAAAGATGGACGTTCCTTTCCAGGTCGTTGACCCAGACGTACACAAAACGGATTACCTCCCTATGACGTCAGCATGAGAGTGCTAAGTTGTATTGAAAAAAAAAAAGTGGAAAAAAGTTTAACTCACTCACTGTAAAATTCATTGGGTGGACGTTGAGTTGGAAGGTTACATAGTGTTGTAACAAGAGAAAATTCAAAATTGAGGGATATATAAAAAAATGTGTATGCCTAGTTTTATAAAAGAATTTATTTTGATGGATTGACGTTTGCGATTAAATTCCATTTGATTCGACTGCTGCAAGTGACAGTCCGTTTTGAAGAAGGCAGTTTTAATATTTTGCAACCAAAAGAGCCATGATTTATGACTGCACTGCTGTTACGACAAGTTTTGCCAAAGGGAATGTTTGTGTAGTAGAGGACGAGTTGTATTCTTTCACTCGCAAGAAACACTCGAGTTGAAAAATATCTACTTTCTTTTTCTCTTCTTTTTTTTTCTCTTCCTCTCTTCTATCAGCTCTGTCAAAGCCAAGTGTTTGCATTCGAAGGTGGGTGCAGATGCCTCTTCGTTCGTCAAATTGCTCAGGGGAGAAGAGATCTGAAAAGCTGAGGAAGGAAGAAAGACAAGTTCTTCCTTGTTCTCCTCTGCCTTTTCACGCTCCATCGTGTTGCCTTTCTTTCAGCTCGTTCGTCTATGACTGAAACGCACCGAGCGAAAGAATAAATTACCCCTGACTTTTGGCAGTCGTGCAAACTGTCATTCTTGTTTGTTCATTCTACACACCCAACCTTAACCCTTTTTTTCTTTTTTCTTTTTTGCTCTTATCAGTTCCTCCACGATGGCTGATGCAACCGAGTGACCAGTCTGTCCTCTTCAGAGAGTCCTTATTACTCGACTGTAAAGCGGATGGGCATCCAGTGCCAATCATCACTTGGAAGAAAGGAATCGGTAAGTTTATCACATTGCACAACACTTGTTGAGCGTTTCCATTTTTTTTTACAGCTGTTTCAAATTATCCGGAAAAATTGGCGCCCGACGAAAACATACGGCCATAAGACGTAAAAAAAAAAAGAGAAAGAAAAGAGTGTCCCTTACGCCTCATCCAAACGACCATATTTCACACGCTCTTTTGTGGATTCACGAGGCGCTAGAGTTAAAAGGGGACGGGGAGATGGTCCGTAAACACCTTTGGAACCGGGCCAATGGCGTGAGCAAGCAGCGGAATACAACGATACAGGGCTGAATAGGCAAAGGGCATTTTGCATGAGAATTTGGTATCGATGTTAGAAAGGCCGTTCACATGTGAGCAAAGTCGTAACAGTTGGTTGCAAAGCCCGTTCAAAAGCGGCCGACTGGACCAGCTGCGTTGGGCGTCGAATTTTCCCGCGCCTCTCTTTGCCTAAAAATAGGAATTCAACTGAGCTTAAGTAACGAATGGCAAATAGTGCGCTGCAATTATTGCAAATGTGCCTTGTGTACAAATGTGTTAAGTAATTAACGCGCATCTGATGATAATGGCCTCGGAGTTTTAAGGTCCACATCGTCTTCCTTACAATTTTCCCTTTATAATTACAGTTTATGAATTACTGCAATTATATTATGAGTTAGTTCTTGCGCCAAGTGAGCAGCAAGCAAGCAAGCAAGGAAGGACAAGCACTTTTACATTTAGGTTTTATAAGCCCATAAGAGTTTTGTTCTTATATGTGTAATCTAAAATTCAACTATTGAACATTAATGTGATTATTTTTCGCAAAAAGATTCTGCAGCAATGTTTAAATTGATAATTTATTGTAATAATGTATGAAAAACAAGCTTGAGCTGCAAAATATTAGTAAACATTGTTTTATCAAATTGGTTTTTTGTCAGCAGTTAATAGCTATACTTGGCACTACTTGGTGTATTGTATTGCCAGTTTTATTTTTATTATCCTTAGGGTTATTTGGCGTGCAGTTTACTGTTAATGTTTTTCTCCTTGCAATCCCTGATTTCTTAATTACATATATAAGAAAGATTTTTATTTTTTTCTTTCCAAAAGGAAAGAAACCCGGCAATTTTCGAGACATGAATTCAACTGCTTCTCACCATAAAACATTTCCCAACGGATCTTTACTCTTGGAGAATGTCGATGAACAAGACGAAGGCTATTACTTATGTGAAGCTAGTAACGGAGTCGGCGCTGGACTGAGCAAACTGGTTTATCTCACAGTTCACGGTAAAAGAAGAAAAAAAATCAGTTTCTAAAATAAATATAAAATCGACAAATTTATACTTAACAATTCTCATTACAGTTATGTTACGTGTTTTTTTTTTAAATTATTTTTTCCCCCTAACAAAAATTAAATTTTAACCGAAACATGATAGGAAAAAGTGTAATGCAGAACAGATGATGGGAGGAGAAAAAAATGAAAAACATAACCATCAACACGCCTGTACGTGATGGTTATTTTTTTTTTTTTAAATTTAAGATAATGAGAAACTGTACACGCTCCATTTCTTCTCAAAGTTTTCAGTGCAAAGTTAAATAAGAGACGATAAAAGGCAGTGCATCCAATATAAAAAATCTTTTATGAAGGTTTCATCGAACTCATTGGTATTATTAACGGAGCAGACGAGTGCAAGAAAACAACTTACACGTCTTGCTCTTAAAAATTGCAAGAAGTGTAAAGTTTTTTAGTGGAGAAAACTCGATGATGTGTTGGAATTGAATTAGTAGAAGCGAAGTGAGAAGCCGAAACGAGTGGAGAGCAAATTATTTTTGGTGAGAAATCCATTGCAAGTCGATTTTTTTTCGCCGTGTCAGACAATGAGAAATGACTGCTAGAATATTACAAAGCCTTGTTAAGCATGTGGAAATTAAGGTGTGATAAAGAGTGTTAATTTTAATTTGCACGAATGTCTAGTGCAATGATGGCGTAATTACACAACTCTTTATATTTATTCTCACCTTCTCCAAGATGAGAAGTTGTTTTGCCAACCAACTAAACCTTTTTATATATTTTTTTCTCCTCTCTTGATTTATTACGGAAAAGTTTAGCATAAAGTAGATGGAGTTGGAATGCAACCGAACTCATTAAGCAAAGTAGTAATTTGCTATTTACACTCCACTGGATTCGTGGATGAAGATAAAAAATATGCAAGAAGAAGATGTATACTGAGTAAAAAAAACCTATTCTTTATCTTGGATGAGTTTGCACATCTTCAATTTTTTTTTTCTCTAAGAAAAAAAAAAAGTTTGTGAAAAGTTTTTGAAATTCATTCTCAATTTTGATTTCTTTCAGCTGTGGCCCACTTCGATCAAAAATCTGTCAATCACAGTCTAAGAAGAGGAGAAGATGGAGTTCTCACTTGCCTGGCACGAGGTGATGCCCCCATCCAGATTCACTGGGCAATCAACGGCCAAAAGGTGGAGCAGAAAGATCATAAACGGTACGACATTTTACCCGTATTTGTTGACGGACCAAAGCCAAAAATATAAAATCCTAGAGGAACAGAAAAGTTTATGACAACTCATAAACCGATTGTGGAAAAAAAAAAGAAAAAAATTATTTTCCTCTTGTATTTTTTTTGCATTCATTCTCTTATTTCTTGGAGCACCATAAAAAAAGACTGGGACCAATTGACGGTGGGAGTGGGAACGGCATTCCCACTGCTCCAAAATGTCATCGACTGCTCCTTCGACTCCACTCACGTATCAAAATGTGCGAGCGAGGTCGCTGTTGCTCGCCTCTACTCGCCATAATGAAGTGACTTAGTTGACGTTCACATTTACTACGTTAGAAAAGACTTTTCTCTTGGACCGGCATTCAGTGTCAACCATCAATTATGTATTTATCAACACGATGATGTCATTACTATTTAAAGTAAAAGCCACTTGAATACACGATGTCAGTATATCGAGGCTGAGATGAGGGGCTCGGTTAAGGTGTGTCGTAATCACTCCGGATGCCCCTCGGGGTCGGTTATGGCTGCACGGTGGTGATGTTGTGGACAGCGGGTGCTGAGTTAGTGCCCATTCGTGTCTCATCCGGTGGTGGGTGAAGGGCGCTCTATGTAACGGTTGCCCTGTGGTTCTTCGTGTTGAGAATGCGACTTTTCTTTGCGATCCGTCAGTGGATTTACACTCTGAACACGGAGTGACGTCTCTTCACGTCCGAGATGACTTTACGCTTCACTGGCGAATTGTAAAGTGATGGCAAAAGATGGTGGTTCAAGATGACTGTCTTATCTCACGTCCATCATTCTTGGGTAGAGAAAAAAAAAAGATTTCGTATCGGTATTTTCACATGCAGTGCATTGTTACATGAATTGAGTGACAGGTGGAGTTTGTAGCTGAGATTAAATATCAATGTGGAGATTGTGCTAGAAAAGATGAGTTGCAATTTTTTTGTTGAAAATGTATTCGCGCACAGTTGGTTTAGTAGGATGTGACCTGTGCGCATGCGTCTTGCAGATTGGCCATCACAGTATATTTTCTGCTCAATTTCGGTCGAATTTCATTTCCCCTTTTTTACTATGAAATCATTTCGCCAGTTTCGATAAAGTTCCAATAGAAATTCAGACTGAGTGATAGACTTTTTTAAGAATCAAGTTTTTTCTTCTTCTCACTGCACTTGGAATTACAATTTAAAAAAAATGAAATGAAAAAAATGATCGAATTTTTTGTTCTCTTCAAATGAGAGTAATCAAATTGAATGGTTATATTTCAATTTGTAAGTGGAATTTGTAATTAGGAATTTTTTTTTAAAAAAGCACCGTCGCTTTTGTAAATTATTCCATAGGGGAAGAAAAAAGTTTGTAACAATTTTTTTATTAACTTTGAATAAAAAGTTAGCTGCAAATTTAATTTTGTGTCTTTCAGGTTTAAATGGAAGTCTCAAGATCTAGCTGACAGCCATGAATCCAGTCTCATTATTCCGAAGGTGGATCGAGAAGATGCTGCTGAGTATACGTGCTTTGCGTCCAATGCCTATGGCAAAGACGAGACTCACATTTCCGTGTTAGTGGAAGGTAAGTTTTCAATCTTGCACATCTCTCCCCTCATCCACCTTTCATACCTTTCATTTTTGCGTAATGGCTTCTCTCTTAGAGCGAAATTTTTTCATGGGAAACAGAAGAAGAAAGAACGGTTCGGTTTTGACATTGAGAGAAATGCGATAAGAAAATGCATTCACGTGATTAAAGATACTCCTTAGATGAGTGTTTGCAATATTATCCAAACAACATGGGAAATTAAACAAATTGAAAGGCAAAAAGATTTTTTTTTAATTAATTGATCTACTATTTTTTTTCAAAGTTTTCACTAGTTTGCTTTTAGACTTAGCTTAAGTCACTCTTTTTTGATCTTTTGAATGTCATTTTTTGATCTTGAATCAAACCGACAAATTAATTAATTTTCTTTTTTGGATGATAAAAAGTAAGAGTCTTTAACTTTTTCAAATTAAATTGGAAATATTAATGTAAAGACACGAAGATTGTATGGCCCACTGGGCACAACAAATTTTTTTGCAGCTGTTGTATAATCCGTAGATTAATTATATTTTTTTTGCCTTTCTTATAATAAGAAATGCAAAACTCGAGAGACGCATTTTCGCAATTTCTTTTTTTTTTTTATCATTCGCAAACCGGCTGAATATTCGCGGCAAAAAGACTGATGAAATTTCAGCCAAATAAAGCGTGTGCCGTGTTTGCATAGAAAAACGTTAGGTTTTTCTTCTTTTGTTTTCAACTAAGTATGGTGCAAAATAAAAGAAGAAAGTTCCATTACAGTTACATGTTTTAGGGTAAAAACATCTTGAGGAAAGATAAAGTTAAGGGTTCATTTTCACTTCAATAAGAGTTTCTTTACTTCATAAAAGTTTTCGATAAACGTAAAAATTAAAATAAATTGACATTTTAAGTTGACAAAATAGGGTAAAAGGAAATTTTTTTCGTAATAAATGTCTTTGCAACACATGGTAAGGGAATTATTCAATGCGTAATACCGTCACTAGGGCGCGACGCATTTTGTGTTTAACTTCTTTCATTACCATTTGATGTCAAAAATGTAAAAAAATAAACAAGACACAACATTTTACGTGACTTGCAACCATTTTTAAATGCGTTTTATTGCTTAGTAAATTTTTATATGGAGATAAAAAGAATTTTGATGCTAGGGATTTATTTGAGTAACAAATGACCAGTCGAATGAGAAATGATAACTGCGCGCCAATGGTGTTGTTTACACAGAAAACGTTCTTATATATTGCAGCAGCAGATGCTGATGGATTTGTCTTTTGCGTCATTGAATATGCGCGTCTGTTACCAGATGACGGAGCCTTCTGCACCGCTCATAAATTCAGCCGGGGCTAATAACCATATAGCACCATCACATATCATAAAATGGAAAAACATAAAAGTGAAACTCTAAACTAATTTCAATTTCAATTTTTACAACTCGATATAAAAAGTTTGTAAAAAAAAAAGATGTCATATTCTTTTTAGTTGAGGTCACTTCAAGTGGGATTGATTTATTGAGTAGAGCGACCCACTGTGATTCACTTTATCTATTTTTAAGTGCAAAAGAGAAACACAGTTTACGGTCCATTTCTCACCTTCGTGAATGTTTTGTGTCCCGCACACCACTCCACTTTATTGAGTTGTGGCACTAACTTTCTGAGTGCAAGAAACGTAAAAGAAAAAAAAAAGTCAGTGCTGAGTGTTTTCCCCGAGGACGCATCAAAGGACCTCTCGACCGCACCAGTTTCTAAGTTGCGAGTGTCCTTTTCTCTTTTCACCCTTACCACTCATGGCCGCGTGTGGTCTTGATTGATTAACTCTCAGATTGGTTTTTTTTACTTCTCTTGTCAGAACAACCGGAAGTTCCCGACAATGTCCGATTGGTTGACTCCAGCAGTCGTACAGCGGTCATTGGTTGGAATGCACCATTCGATGGACATAATCCCATTGTACAGTATGTTGTACAATACAAAAACGTCAATGGTAAGTTTTAAACCATTCTATGTGGTGGAGGATTCACTCATATAAAACAAAGTTGTAACATGAAATGGGACTCTTGAAGTATTAGCAGAGGGGCACGTTACTGTCGAAAATTTGTTATTCTGGTCTACTGATTACTACGTATATGCGCACTTAACATTAAGTCCGCAACATCAGACAAAAGCCGCCAGGTCCAGCTATACTGTTATTAACTTTTCGACTCCAACTGCCCACTCAATCGCCACTCCGTGGGAAAGTGGTCGCACGGAAGGGGGAGTGGCAGTACAGTGACTGATCTGTCACATACTAACCCTGCGATTGAAGTAACTTAATTAGAGGGTACTTAAGCTGCGCAAAGCAATATTTCAGTAATTGACTTCCGTCCTACTTTAAAGTTAAGTTTACAAAGCAATCATTTTTGAAAAGCTGCGACCTTACTCTAGCACTTAGAAAATTTTGCGGTTAGTTGCGCCACGTCAATACAAGTTTATTTACTTCCCTTAATACAACACGCGTCATTTCTGCATTACTTTAACACGTGCGTAAAACTCTTAAAGTGGAATAAAAACATTGAGCATTTTAGCAAATTGTGCGCAACATTTAGTAACTTTTAAGTTAATACAGGTATCTATGTATGAGCATTACACAACTGTTTGTATTGACATGATAAAACGAAATTATTTTATATCTATTTTTCCCTTTTCACTGAACACGTGTGTGTGTCAACAAACCCACGCCGTGTTGCATTGCCAAGCTATGTAGTAAAACATACTTCACCACTTCCTCGGCGAACCAGATTCAGTTGAAAATCAATCTACTTATCAGTTGATTTTTCTGGATGTAACTTTCAAAATTGGTTAGTCATTAATATAACCTCGACGAAAAGGTGAACTTTTTCGGGGGATGTGATGTTTGTAGTTTGAAGGTGTTGATGAAATGCTTGGTTCAATATTTGAATTTTTTGTTTCTTTTTCCAAGGAACATGTTTGTGTTAGATAAATTATTCGTTGCTGTCAACCGTAAAAACCAACGGAGGAAAAAAAATTGAATAGGGGTGGGGTGAAAAGAAAATCGATTATCAATATTTACTCTTAATTCAAAACGATCAATAATGTTTAAGTCAAAATCCTCTTAACGTCCAATTGTAGAAAAACGAAATTTTTCTCCTTTTTTTTTTTCTGAACAGTTTAATAGGTCGGTTGAGTGTTTTCTACTGCTTTTCAATTGAAAGTGTTCGATTTATTGATCTCCGAATGAATTCCAGGTGGGGAAAGTGCGACCAAAATGCACTTTTTTCCCCCTTTTAAAAAACCCACTTGAAACACCACCATCTGTATAAAGTTCAGATACGACATCCATGCTCTTCTGTGTGCGCACTCACTTATGATTAAGTGAATGAAGAAAAAAAAAAAGAGAGAAAAAAAATAGAAGAAACGAGCCAAATGAAAATGGCTAAGTTTACTTAAAACTATTTGAACATCGATTAAAGTCACTTTACTTTTTCTTAGGTGGGCGGGGATAATAAAAGTGGGGGTTTCCAGACTCATTTAATCTTGAAGAAGAAATGTTGGCACATACTTCTTTTCAATGGAAAAACACTTTTTTTTTTTTTTTAGGATGTAAGGTGTGAGGCTTGTGGTGTCCAGTGAGAGGTCGATAAATTGTCGTGAAATGTTGCAGCTGGCCAAACAGCCTCGCCATAAAGCGCAGGCTGACCTTCTTAATAAAAATAAAAACCTCGAGCGTACCATAAGTCTTTTGTGCTACGCCTGGATCATCTTTTGTTTGGCCACAAAAAAATTGGATGGTTAAAAAAAGAAAATCAGTTTTAAACTTTTTTCTAATAGCAGCGTAGAGGGAAGATTTCGTTTTTTTTTTTTTTTTTTTTTTTTTTTTGTTGCGTGTTTTGGGAGTTTGTAAGGTGTAAAATTTTTCCTTTCATTCATATTTAATTTGATGAATCGGTCGAGAGTTTGCGGCCGTATATCTTTGGTATGGAATAATTTGGTTGGTAAAAAGTAATTCATCATTCTCGCACACTGGTTTAAATCACCGTACAAACTCTTTCCCAGGTGAGTAATTGAAGGATTGCATCAGCAAACTGGGGTCATGAGACATAGGGCCAGACACCCCCTGGCGAACGCGTCAGGATAGAATTAATGGTAAATTAAAACCCTCATTAGAATTTTGAAGAAAAAAAAATAAGAGATGAGATTGTAAGAAAATTACTAGTTAATTGAATGGGAGTGAAGAATCTGGTTGAACGAAAGAAAGGGTTATCTTTTGAAGGTGTAAGGAAATTGATTTTTATTTTTGCAGAGCAATGGCAATCAGTGATGGCAAATCGGACAGTGAATCAGGAGAACACAAATATAGTTGTGGATGGACTTCGTCCAGGATGGTCTTACGCGTTTCGAGTGATGGCTGCAAACGGGGTGGGGTTGAGCGCCCCCAGCGGCAGTGTGAGCGTCACGACCATGGAAGAAGGTAAAGCTCAAATTCAATCAGGCCGGAAAAGAAGATTGCACTTTAAACTAAAGTGTACATCTTTGAGCCCGACTCGCAATGCAATTACGCCAGCAATGGAAGCAGAAAAATTGTTCCATTCTTAAGTTCTCAAATTGAAGTTTGAGAGAAATAAAAGTTAAAAAAAAAATATATAAAAAGAAATGTTTTGAAAGGGAAAAAAAGCGCTTAACAAGTTTTGAGTCAAACATATTTTGTGAATGGTCATTTTTCTATTTGACTTTTATATCTATCGTAAATTATCGCCATCTCTATAAATTGCTACGTTTTATATTTTAACATATATTTTCCACTCAACAAATTACTCTAACGGGGCGACATTAAGCGACAGTAAATTCGAAAGGGAAGTCGTCCGCTGTCGTGTGAGAAATGGCAACTGACTCCGGTTTATTATATTCCTACAGCTCCCGAAGGATCTCCTGTGCACGTGGAAGCAAAGGCTCTGGGACCAGAAGCTGTGAAAATTACTTGGAAGGTAAATATTTTTTATTTACTAAAAAAAAAAAATCTTATTTGAATTTTTTTTATCTGTCGTGGTTTTGTCGTCGGTAGAAAGGAAAAGGCCAATATTATGAGTAACGAGGGGCTTTATTTTTGGCTCGTAAAGCGTTGTGGAGGCGTTTTTTTTGTTACTCGTTTCGCACGATGATGGTCCAGTCGGAGATTAGGCAAGGGGCCAACCGACCAGGTCTGTTTGGCCATGGGGGAGTTCTTTCTCTCGCTGGTCATCTAATGCACTTTCCCAGCCTTCCATTAGGCTCCATTATTGGATAAATTACCAATTACGGCTCCCCAATAAAGGCAAGACGTGGAATTAAAGGCGTTATGAGAAGTGGCACGTTGCGCTCACCGTCTTTGGTGCCAGCCGACTTTGTTAATTACCACCATATTGTCCCTTTTTATGTCATACTTTGTGATACCTGTTGACTGGAAAAACAAAAATTGAGATCTAATTATTTATTAGCTTTTTATGTGCTTTGCTAATTATTTTTTTCTATATTTATTTGCAGCCCCCGAAGAAAGAATTACAAAATGGTCAACTCGTGGGTTATTACATCGGCTATCGAGTATACGACAGTTCAGAGCCTTATGTTTACCAAACAACAGATGTCAATAAAGATGGAAGTGGATGCGAAGTGGTTTTAAAAAATTTAAGAAAATTCACCAAATATAGCGTTCTTGTACAGGCGTTTAATGGAATAGGAAGTGGACCTCATTCCGAGGAAATCATTGTGTTCACCTCAGAAGATGGTAAGTAGATATTTTATTCCTTTTCTTTTTAAAATTAAGATAAGTAGCAGCATTATGTTGATTACATTTGCACATTTCTTGGAAGCACGAATGATATCGTTAATTTTTAATTTTTTTTCTTATAGTTTACTATATACTAAAGTATTTTCCTTATCAAATATGCAAGGAAATATGAGTTAAAAGTTTGACGAGTGAAAGAATTAAAATTTTAGTGCCAAGTTTCTTAATGAAAAGAAAATATTGATGAATGCGCAAACTTGCATGGAATTCACTTATTGAAAAGTTTGACTTTAGAAATGAAAGTGGGAAAAGATAAATTAAATCAATATTGCGAGTTTAGCATGACACAGTATTATCAGTTAAGTCACGTTCGGCACGTGTTGGCTTAGTCGGAATAAGGTCAAGTCGGAAAAACGTGCTCACATTGTGTTCGGTCCAAAGTGACCCGTGAAATTGGGCGGAAGTAGGCGGCCTTGGTACCCCGCCTACAAACCTTGATAGAAAGATGGATGAGGCACACGGAGAAACCGGAAACGCGTTTTTCACCGCCCCTGATTGTACACTATTGGCAACGTTCTCTAAGTCGCTCTTTCTCTGCCCCATTTTTTTTTCTTACCCCGTTTTCTGGCGGTGATTGGGTTCGTTATTGAAGAGTCGCCTCATTCCTGGCACGCACTCGCCTTACTTGCCCAGGGCCTTGCCGAATTACATGCACTGACGAATAACGAACGTTGAGAGAAAAGTGCCCTAGGATTCGTCCGCCCCTAATTGAACCTCGTTTGACCGATCGCTCATGTCAATTTGTTCAGGGGAAAAAAATTTGTTAATTGTAAGTGAATCTTTTACAGTTCCAAGTGGAGCTCCACAGAATGTCTTTTGCTCGCCAATCGATTCGGCTAGTCTTTTAGTGACGTGGGACCCACCAAAAGTCTCTCTACAAAACGGTTTATTGCAAGGATATAAAGTCTTTTATCATATTCCACCCGAACTTGGAGGTAAGGAGAGGAAAACCTCTTTTAATTGTTTTTGATGCTTTTATTTAATGGTTATTTATGAATAATTAAACCAAGTTTTAATTTGTGTTAATGACTCGAAATTAATTACACAGCTTAGAAAATACCTTCTAAGCCTCTTTTTTTTTTTGGTTGTAAAAAAAGGATATTACTTTCATAATCTTCTTTTTTTAAGAGTGCTGATTCGTTGAATCGAACTTTTTTAAAAAGGTGGAATAGGTGAAAAAATTATCTTCTTTCTCTTTGGGGAGGGTTCGTGTGAGAATTTGCGGGGGACGTTAATTGCTGTCGCAACATTAGCCACGCCAGATAAAGGAAAGGCAATTGCTTTGTGTGTTGCGGGTGTCGTCTCAAGCAGGAACGGGGAACGGAGATGAAGACAAGAATGAAAAATTCTTGGTTTTTTTGATATTATATAAAAAAATTTAATTTCAATTGCTTAAAATTCACTCCGTTTAATATTGAAACAAAAATATACTAACAAATTTGCTCTGCTCTCATCATGCAGCAATAATCGAGGAAGTATGTTTCTGTGTTTATAAAACTACTGTTCTGATCTTATGCCAATAAGCTAATGCACACCTAAAACACTCAAGATTGCACATGATTCTCTTATGAGAAAAATCTGTTCTACATTAATTCCAAAAAAAAAGCAATCGACACTTAAGGTTCAAATAAAGGTCAAATGTAAATTCATTTGGATTACAGAAATCAATAGAGATCAGAACAATGAAAAATTAAAGCCAAAAAAATGCAGCTGACCTACAACGTTTTAGACTTCTATGTATTTTGCTAAGGTACGTTTCTCTAAAGTATCTCTAATTACTTTACACTGGGATTAAGATTTCAATAGCCAATATCTAATAAACTGACTGTACGGGAATTAGCCTGTTTACACTCAAAAAACCCGATAGGTAATGGCAACAAAATTTATTTAGTTGGCCACACTCTAGTTATATCAACCAACGATGTTGTCCTGCCAACCAAATACGTTTGATGCGTGGGCAGTCTGTTTAATAATGCCTACAATTTCTCCTACATTATGTTTGACTACCAACGTTTTTGTTCACACAACTAAACTAATTAGTTTATGTAACAAAACTGGTCATGTTTACGTCAACCATTCCGTTTATTTCCCTAGACAAGTGGCTCTGTGTTGGATAAACTAAACAGTTTGTGCCTCATTGCAATGCAATTGGGTAGACACTGTAATAAAGTTATCATGACCAATGTGTAGCAATATCAAGGTAAGAATACTGTGATAACTATTAGGGAATGATTACTCTGCTGTGTTTTTAGTAAACTAATTGTATGGGAATTAGTCTGTTTGGTTAGTTATAGGGTGACAAAAATCAATTGAAGTCATTGTGATCAAATTTATTGTAAATACTGAAAAACCTGTTCCGAGCTAATACACTGAAAAATGTGTACAGCTAGAGCCTGAAAAGTAATCAATAGAATAACTCTTTGTTATTATTTTAGGAGGAACCCAAGACAGTGACCATTTTGTCACCGCTCCCAGTTCAAGTCAGAAGATCAATTTATACCAATTAGAAAAATACACCAATTATAGCATCCGAGTGTTGGCTTACACTCGAATGGGAGATGGAGTAAAGAGTAAACAACGTTTCTGTCGAACTAAAGAAGATGGTAAGAGGAGGACATAAACTAATTTTTGAACATGATGGATTATCCAAGGGAGATGCAATTATGCGCACGTGTTATACACGATCCAAGCTCTTTTCTTTATGACTGATGTGATGAAATTGTGGTCGCTTGTCAGCGACAGGTGTGTAACTGTAGATGGCTCCATTAGGCTTGTACTGATCGATTTCATCACTTTTGCCCACCTGTTGGGCTTCATGCCAAACAACATGAGAGACAATAATTTACACTGATGATGAATGTAATTCCATTTCAATTCATCCTCTTTAGAAAGGAAAACTTTAGACAAATTTCTTTTCACGTTTGTTCCACTTGGAAATACTTTTGTTTCTCTTATAACTTGTGATTTTTATGACTCAATTTGAGATCGGTGACACAGAAAGGAATCGTCGTTGCAGGGCTATTTTCTAAAACTTGCTTCTTATCGTATGTTACATGCATCGAATAATTCACGTTGCAAAGCCCCACTTGACGCACTACATTCGCCCATTGCACCCTCTAAAAAAACGTGTTCTTTCATATTTCCTATACGTGCTCTTTGTTTACGTCAGTTGTTGACACTAATATTTTTTCTACCCAAACAAACAGGCCAAAACGACCTTCATAAACTTAACCAAGCCAAGTATAAACAAATTAAGCTTGTCGATTCTCTCTTTTAATGCTTTTTTTATATACTGTTAGCCCTGTCTAGTCGACATGTTGCATTGCAAGTTTGCAATTAAATGTAGACAGTTTTCTTTTTCCCACAAAATTGTGAGATTGGTTCTGTAATTTATACGGAGCCCCCACAAAATGAGGCCTATTAACTTTTGCTTAAGGTGATAACACGTTAAGCTCATTTAAATGTTGAGCTTAATTTTTCTAAAAATAACTCGTGTAATTATCAGTGAAGAGAAAAAAAAAAATTGAAATGTCATCGACTTGCACCTCTTTGCCGAGCAATTAACTCGTTAGACTATCACTTGAAGTGTAGTTTGCACTCTTATGTTTTTTTTTCAAAAATCCCACCTTTAGTTTTTGTTTTAAAATTAATCCAAGTGTCATTTTTTGAGCCTCATTTTCCGTTATCGTTAGCGCCTTGTTGCTGCAGTTTGTAGATAGGCAAATGCCAGCGACGCCTAAGAGTCGTTAAGCAAGCTAATTTCAATTAGAAACTCATCGTCGGTTTTTAATATTCCCATTTTTGACGAACAGATAGTAATTAAGAAAGGGGTCGACATGCTTTTTATTCACGCTTTTTATAACTTAAATTCGATCGGACCTCAAATTGGTTTGGACATAAAAAAAAATTATTGACTGAAACGAGGCTCTAAACGTGATCGATGATTGTGTTTTTGTTGTTTTCACGAGAGTCTTATGTATACCATGGGTTTGGGCATTATTCCAGAAACGTTTTCTAAGAATTACACTTGCCTTACGATCGTGTAAATTATAGGGTTTGCTAGTTTTAAAGATTCTAGGTATTTTCATTAGTCGTGTAATTTGGGCTTAAGGAGATGTCATTAGACGTGTAAATCCAATTCAGGTGCAGTTCGTTTTTGAACTAGTTCCTACAATTTCTTGAGCGCCTTTCTTGAGTTGTCCGTTGGGAAAAAGCCGCTGTTTACTTGGCTCATTAGAAGTGGGCATGCTCTAGACACTCAGGCCAACTTTCATTACTTGTGATCAACTTCCATCATTATCTCTCACCAACTACCAAGAAATAATTGAACCCCATTTTTTTTAAGACTTTTTTTTTTCTCCCCTTGTGTACCTTTTTCTTTTAATGTTCCTTGAAAGATTTGAGAAAAAAAGAGTAAATTAATTGAATAACTCGCCAGCAAACGTGCCCGTGTGCGTAATGAAGTCACGAAACTAACACTCATCTTAATTCATGATGGATTTCACTCCTTAAATCTCATTTAAAAGGCGAGGAAAAACGTGCTATGAACTTGTCATCAAATGAAGATTGATTTCCACTTTGATCATACCCGTGTGCAAACGAGATGCTTCGATATCAGGGATAATGAATACTCCGAGGGCACGTTGCAAATTGACCGGAAAATTTGGGGGTGTCACCGAACGTGCTACAATATGCACTAGTAGAAGTACATTATGCGTGCTCATCGTGTTCCTTTTTCCATTGCCGACTTGAAAAAAAAAAAAAAAAAAAAGAGTTTGGATAAAAAAAAAAACCGTGCACACAACACTATCTCCCATACTGCATTTTGTGGTAAGGGCTTTCTTTAAGCCGATATTCTTTTTGTTCCATTTTCCTCATGAGGAAAATACAATTTGCTCAATGCATTTTGTCTCGCGACAGTGCCCGGGCCGCCAGGCGACATTAAGGCGCTCTCCATGTCTGCAGACTCGATCCTGTTGAGTTGGAGTCAACCAAACAAACCCAATGGTCTTGTCGTCAAGTACAACGTTTATATGCGTGCATTAGACAGAGGAGAGCAGGTGAGGTGAGACCTATGAGAACACATTCAAACAAAATTGTTACAAAGAATGTGTTTTGATAAGTTAGAAAATTGGTTTGACAAATCTCAGTAGTAAAGCAATTTAAGAAGTGCCAGGAGAGGAGATATTTTTTATTTTTTTTGATATATGAGATGAAGAATGATATTTTTGTGAAATATTTGTCCCAATTCGTTCAGGGTCAGTTACAGTGAAGTCCACGATCCAATGATTTGTGGGAATAGAGAACTTTTTTTTATTTCTTCCTCTCTCTCTCTCTCTCTCTTGGTCATTAGGTGGATTTAGTTGAAATCACGCGCCGACAAATTATTGATTGGGAAATATGATTGTAAAGTTTGTTCAGTGTGATGAATAGAATTAAGTTTGCACTGAGGCCATTGGGGTAATTCATGAATGTGTAGCACACTAGAGCATTAATCTCTAGAGAACTTTCGCACTCTGAGATTAATTTGCTGATCGTTGTGCGTGGAATATCTTTTTCCTCTTTGCACGGCATTAATCATTTCTCAAGACGTAAGGAAAAGCGTTTTCTAAATTGCACTAATTACCCCGGCAACATTCCTTCAAATTTTTTCTCACTTGGTGAAAAAAAAAATGAAGAGTAAAAAATTGTACTAGAATCGAACTTTTCAAGTAAAAAGAATTTCGAAAAAAATTTCTTTTTTTCTGACTCCAGTTAAGTACTTTTGGTGATAGGAAAAAATTGGAAGGAATTTTTTTTTCGAGAAAAATTTTTTTTCTTCTCTTTTGTGAGGAGTTTAAGTTGTTAAGTTGAAAGTTAAGTGAATTCTGGTGGATGGGGTTGTACGATGTGGTGGTCGAGTGGATTGCAGTCATTCGTCTTGTTTGAAACTAGTGAACTCTTCTCTCTCTTCGCCAGCAAGCCAAGAAATATAGTTTCCCTGTCAGCTCTCAGTTGTGGTACGAAGTAAGAGGCCTCGTTGAGAACCAACGCTATGAATTCTGGGTGACGGCATCGACTGCCGTTGGAGAAGGAGAAAGTACAAGCGTCGTGACTCAAACGCCGTTGGCAAAAGGTAAATATATAGCAATCGTTGCAAAATGTTTGCGCCATCATCATCGACACCCGTGGATGAAAGGTCCATTGAAATTTCTCATTTATTTCTCCTTTTTGGTTTTGATTATTTTTGATGCGAAAATCGATAAAAAGCAGTTGCCGTTCGAGGGATTATTCTTCATAAATGGACTCTGGCACCATTTTAGTGGCAGCTGGCGTTGCCTTTAATGCGATTTTCTTTTGCACCTGGCGTTTTAAACGTAATATCTTTTTGTAACAAAAAATAGAATCTAATACTTTAGTAACGGTAAATCAAGTGAAAACCACGTAAACCACAAATTTGTATATCGAACAAAGATCGATTATAGAACAAAGCAATCCGTCTTATTGTCAGTTGATTGCAATACAACAAATTAGCGGTTTTGGCCTTTTATTTATTGCGTGGTTTTCCTTTACAAACGTTTGAAACGATAGATTAAAATGGGGGCAATTTGTTTGCACAGCCGACGGGTTAGAGAAAAGCTATTCTTTGATTTGCTTATTTTAATAGACGAGCATCGTAAAGTTAAACGTGTTAGGCGGAAAATATCAATTCTTGGAGCGTGCCCAGCTGATTTGTATGCCATCTAACATTGAATTCCTTGACATGTAACGATAGATCGCCCTTTGCAAAAATTTCAATCAATGAATTTGACTGAACTAGTGCCAGGCGCTTCACTCCCAGGGGGTTATTCCACTAGTGCTGCCCAAATGTGATTTATGGGCAAATTTTGCATGGCAGAAGAGGCACCATTTCTGAATCTAAAATAGCTCTCTTATAAATTCACCTTTTTTTTATATCTATCTACTAGCTGCGGCAAGGATTGCTTCTTTTCCTCACAAGATGATTGCCCTCTGGAAGACAGAAGTTGTGCTCCCTTGCTTTACAGTTGGTATCCCGGAGCCATCGAGGGAGTGGAAATTCAAGTAAATCTCGTTCTGCATAAATGATTGAAAATCGATCAAAGATCGAAAAAAGTAGCAAAGATTTTTTTTTTTTTTTATTTTAAGGGACAAGCCAATAGTCGATGGAGAAAAATATTTGGTTCTCAGCAACGGTTCTCTTCTAATCCGTTCTGCACATCGTTTGGACGTTGGTCAGTACACGTGTCGAGTGGAGAACTCCTATGGCTCGGATGAAATCGTTCAAGATCTTATGGTGTTTGGTGAGTGTCAAACAAAACGAGAAATAAATGGTTTTGTTTTGGCAGTTGCAAAATTGAAACCGACTTTAACGGATTGCACTCTTTTTTTTTCTATGTTAAAATGGAGGAACTTATCGATTCGTTTCTTGTTGCAACAGATTTCTGTTTTTGTCGATAGATGGCAAATGGTATCGGACAAGAATGTCATTCTTTTTTATTACAGCACCACCGATGCCACCTCACGTTTCCGTTTTACAATCTACTAGAAATTCCATTGAATTATTGCTCAAATCTGTAGCCGCAGACGATGCTAGTCCTATTCAAGGTAATTAAAATTGTATGTTTTAATAAGGATTAATTGTAAATCTTTTGTTAGGGTACGTGCTGAAATATAAGCGAGATTTTGGTGGTTGGGAAGAAATGGACGTGAAAGGCGACGAGACCGTTGTCACACTGCCGGATTTACATTGCGGTACTCGTTATCAAATCCAAGTGGCAGCTTTTAACGAGGTTGGAGTTGGAGATCACAGTAAAAGCATTACCACAGCTACGAAGGGCACTGGTGAATTATGTCATTCATTTTTGTATTCCACATTGTTTCTATAAAAATTGAAAAATCTCTTGTAAAAATTTTCATTGGATATTTTCATGAATTGGAAACGTGTGGAATTATTTTAACATTATTGGTATTTATTTAATTAATAAAATTTTTAACGTCAGTGCCTCAAGTTCCAACGCAGGCATCAGTGCTTACAGTCAATCAAACCATGTTGATAATTAGATTGGCAGGATGGCCTGATGGTGGCTGTCCCGTAAGGCATTTCGTTATACAATACCGACCTCGTCATCAGCGAGATTTCGTTCTCGTCTCGAATAACGTCCCAAACAGGCAGGAGGCATTCGTTATATCGGATCTCATCCCTGGGATTGTGTATCATTTACACATAACTGCTCACAACGATGCGGGATCCACCATTGCTGAATTTGAATTCGCAACCAACGGCCAAAACATTGCGGGTAATTGCAAACTTGTATTGTATAATTAATTTTGTGAGTAAATATGACACAACTTCAGGAAATATGCAAGCGGATAGTGTTGAAGCTGCAATACCTTTCTATAAAGACATGAGTATTACGGTTCCTCTTTTTTCCTCTATTCTTACACTTGTAATCGTTTTGGCGGCTCTTTGCTTCTTTTTTAAACGAAGAAAATATTCCCGGTATCAGCACAGTGGTAAAAGTAAGTTACTCGTTTGGTTTATTATTATTTAATTCTAATATTGTTTTTCACAATTTGCAGTAACGAGTAGCACCCAAAACGATTATGCTGATACAAAAGCCAGAGAATTACAGGAAAAAGAACCTCACACGGAACATTTAATCGGTTGTAACTTTGAACCAACTTACATGCCTTCACCATTGAGAAAATCGAATCAAATCGTTCAACCAGATGATCTCAACTGCCCTGAAAAATGTAATGAAAATTAACATTTTTATGACGCAATTAATTTACGATTTAACACGACACAGATTATCCGAATGAGGTGTATCCATATGCAACATTTCGACTGCCAGACTGCAAAGATCAAGTTGACTCGGACGTACATTCCATGCAATTACGCACATTTAACGATGGGGATAAACTTTGCAGATACGCTTCACGTTGCCAAATGGAAAATGTATAATTATTTGCACCAAACAATACAAATACTTGTTTAATACTATGGATTATTTTCTTTCTTCTTTTCTCCCAGCATAGAGCGGACATAAAGTCAGCAGGAAAGCAAAAAAGAAAGTACGTGCAGCATCCAGGGGAAGTCAGGGGAGAAGGTAGAATTTATTTATACAAGTATAAAATTTGTTTGTTTAATGATTATTTATTAATCAGCAGGAACATTGACATTTCTCCCGTCTTTCGCGAGTCATGACGACATTCACATGCTCAAATCGTCAGACACGGCTTGGAGTGGTAGATATTCGCCATTAGATTATGAGGGCGATGATGTTCAAGTTCATTATCCGACGTTGAATCATTTAACCAACTCGTCATCTCAAATATTTGAACAAACTCAGGGTACAATTTTGTAAAATGTAATATTTTGTTAGTGCCTGATCTTACGTAAATTTGTAGTGCCTGATTTGTTATACCGAGGTGCAGATTCAACGTCGAATGAGAACTCACCTGAAGAAAAAGTCAGGAATTTTAATGATAATAGAATCAAATCGAGTCCTGGTAATGGAAATAGTTTAAATATGAAGTAAGTTTCTTAATTAAAATTCAGTTGTACGACTTACAATGGTTAATGTACAACAGATATCGGATTTCAGCTTGCCAAATTCACAATGCTGTACGATGAGGATTTGAAGTATGGTGCTACGATTGAAATGGAACATTTTTATCGAAACGCCATTTGTGCCTTGATGTGCAACATGTTAGACAATACTGTTCATCAATAATTGTTTAATCGTATTGAAGATTTTTTATTTGCCAGTACCTGGTATCATCAGTTTTAATTGCAATCGAAGTTGAAAGAAGTGACGATGTGTGCGCGAAAAGATGGATTGTTAAGTTATAACTCGATAAAAGATAACAGAAAAAAAATGTGATTGTGATTACCGTGCCAATTAAAAGCAGAAAACTTTTTAAAAGTTTTTCTGCAATTTGTATACTTTTTAAATTAATGAAAATAAATTAATTTTCACAGCTACAATACCAATGAATACCAATGATGTGGCCAATAAGATATACTAGGACTTGGACCCACCTGCTCTAGAAAATTTGTTGGAGAGTAACACTTTAACTATTGGAATTAAAGTTGTAATATTTGCCAATATTTAAGGTATTACTCTTGCTTAGAAGTGAGGCGTTTAATTTCTGTTTAAAAATATTTAAGTCAAAATTAGTTTTAATCAAAATTTTTTTTTATTCGTTCGGTTGAATGTGACACAAAGTGTCGTATCATAATTTTTGTACTAGTCAAAACAGACGTTATTTATGAATTCTTTAAAATGCAGGTAAGAAGTGTAGGTTTTTAGATCTGCAATATATATTTATTTAAAAGAAATTTTATTTGGTAAACATATTTATTTTTAATTCTCTTTTTTTTTGTATCGATAAATTGAATGAAAATTTATTTGATTGGTGGTGTAGGACGCCTAACTCGTCAAAAACGCCGGATTTAAATTTGACAGCTTGGAGAATTAAGAAAAGTTTATCGATGGTAAAATCCAAGTCGAGCAATTTGCGTTTTTAATATGCATCTGTAAAATAACATGCAAGTTAATTTGTTTTGTAACAAACCTTTCAATGTGTATTTTACCTTGAAACCACTGTCGAAGCTCTGGATCTTTGCTTTCCTCACCAGCTCGAAGAGTCATTTCAGTTTTAATTCAAAACTCTTATTTGAAGAAACTCTGCTGCCATTACTCGAAAAAACATATATGACATTTGGTTTCTATAATAAATCTAGTGATTTGATAACAACTTTGATTTGACGCCCTTTTTCACAAATTGTTGCT